>VVHJ01065036.1:0-19449 GCA_015107715.1 Tylochromis polylepis
CCGGGGGATTCCCATGATGCATTGAGTTTTTCTTTTCCAGTCACCTTTCTCACTGTGTTCATAGACCTCTCTGCATTGAATCATATCTGTTATTAATCTCTGTCTCTCCTCCACAGCATGTCTTTATCCTGTTTCCTTCTCTCACCCCAACCGGTCGCAGCAGATGGCCGCCCCTCCCTGAGCCTGGTTCTGCCGGAGGTTTCTTCCTGTTAAAAGGGAGTTTTTCCTTCCCACTGTCGCCAAAGTGCTTGCTCATAGGGGGTCATATGATTGTTGGGTTTTCTCTGTATCTATTATTGTACGATCTACTGTACAAATATTAAGCGCCTTGAGGCGACTATTGTTGTGATTTGGCGCTATATAAATAAAATTGAATTGAATTGAATTGAATATGAGAACCCCTGGTTTGTTTGATGATGAGGCTCTGACAGACTTTGGATGTATCATTAAACAGAACCGATAATGCTGCACTTTATTTTAATTAGAAATTCATAAACATTTAGATACTGATTATTAGCTGTAAATGACTAGACTCATAGCGCATTGCAGAATTAACTACAGCAGGGAGACTGACTCCATGCTGATCTTACTTTCAACTAAACCCACAGACGACTGTTGCTCAACGTAAGTATTTTAAGAACTACTCTTTTTTTAAGTACAAAAATGGTACACGAATTCTTCAGATGCGACCACGGTGAAGCAGAAAAGGAAACTCGCACTCAAGACATTCAAACTTGTATCATTGCGCAACACACAGAGTCGGGTTGTCGAGCAGGCGTAAATCAGTTCAAATCCTCCCTCCTTTCGTTCCTTGTGACTGGTCGCTGCCTGTGTCAGTCAGGGGGAGGGGTACACCGCTAATTTCTATATGCTTGTATGTCAATTTAGGGCTCAGACTGCCCTTTTTTGTGTGTGGCTGACAGCAGCAGGAAACCTCAGTGGACCTCCACTACCTCGGTTCTTGGATTTCTGCGTGTGTTTAACCAGATGAGACGCTTGGGACGCGCGTCTGCTTGCTTAGATTGAATCATTGTCTCTGGATACTGGTGCCCCTTAAGACGCATCCGCACACTTCTGTCTCGTGGTGTGTGTGTGTGTATGTGTGTGTGTGTGTGCGCGCTTTTGAAGAGAGCTGCTGGGTAATAAATCGCACGCCCGAGGGAAGGCTCGTCACAAAACTTTTAAAGAGGGCTTGACAACTTTGGAGATACGAGTTCATGTGGCTGATCGTCTGACAGAAGCGGACAGTTTCTCTGGAAAACTTATAAACGGGGGGGTTTCTCTTAAAATATGTTCAGCAAATGCTCCGTGGTGTTATTGAATGTCCTCTTTCTCGTGCGTGCGTTCTCGGCTCACGAATGCTCGCCGTGTAACCTCCGGACTTGTCCCTTCAAATCCCCGCTTGTCTGCGACGGTGGTCGGACACTGGCCAAGGATCCGTGCGGATGCTGTGATCAATGCACCCGGCTGGAGTGGGAGCCCTGCGGCGGCCAGGACTGGGCGCACGGCTACTGCGCCCTGGGACTGACCTGCGCCTCTGTAAACAAAACCGGAGCTGCCACTATCCCCGAAACCGGAGTATGTAAAGGTAAGTGGGACTCTGTCGTGTGAAGTTAGTGTAAATAGATGGCATTTTATTCAAGAAGTAACTTAATAGGAAAAGAGAGAAAATCAATTAGTGATTGTGCAACCATTCCCTTTTTTTAGGCACTTGAAGCCATCACTTAAAAAAAAAAACGTCATTGAGGGCCCGACTGCAGTGACAGTGTCACTGTTTACTTGCTTCTGGCTGCCTGGAGCGCACATGGTGGCTGTTGCCAGACATTCGTGATTAACGTCACTGAATGTTTTGTTTAGGCGTTTAAAACAAACAATGATCTTTTCCCGAGCCTGATTTTTTTTTTTCCTAAATCTAACCAAACCCGAACAGAAAACGTCATGTAATAAAAATAAAGCTTTCAGAGAGCCTTGAAGGGAACATTCTCTCACCAACACCTGGAGAACCCCCCCCAGGTCAGAGGCGCTCTTGATTACAAGGAGAGTAGGCCTGTTCAGCTGCTTTTTCTTCCCTCCGACGGCTTCATTTAACTCTCAACTAAGAACCAATGACAATACACCTGGCAACAGTGATTTGGCACTACAACAGAAGAAGGTCCTGCTCGCTTTAGTTTGAGGAAAGATGCATTTAGAAGTGATTTAATGTACAATAAGAGATATGACTATGTCCATGTGTGCGAGGGCAAAATTGAGGTTTACTAATGTCTTGACCAAAAAAAGAGGGAAAAAAATGATTATTGCGCTTCAAAACCTGGAATACATTTGAATGCAATAAATAAGCTGCCATTTTCCTGTCTGTTCTGTTTACACCACTGGCATCATTGTGTTCCTCAGAGCTTTAATAGATTGACAGCGTGATTGCAAAAGTCCCCAGAAGATTTTCATTTGCAATTCTGTGAATTTCACAGTGCAGCGCCGTACTATTCTTTCCAGGCAGAGCTGGACCTGGGTAACAGTGGATGTGCTCATTTTGCACACAGTTTGAGCAACAGTCTGAACTGCAAACAAATGTATAGGGTGTCAAGTTCCCCAGTGAGAGCTGAGTTGGTAGCAGTGGCCTTCTCCTGAGAAACAAATAACCTGTGGATGGGACCCCCTTTTACCTGCACTGTGTCCAGAATGATTGAAAAGGACTGAAAGGATTGTAGGAGAGAGTCAGCAGCTCTCAATGGGGGTCTGGATCTTCTGACCCAGCTCTTCCATCCTCCCTCTGTGGGGTGGTCTAAGTCAGGGCTCCGCAAGTTTTAGAGCGGTCTCTTGCCTTGCCGTTGTGCCTCACGTACAGGTTAGACTGGTGTCTGGAGGGCATTTCCTCTTAAAATGAACAGCTTTGGAATGAGCTGGAGACCTAATGGCTCCTTCATTTGAGTCACGCCTCAGCTCCAGGGACCCCAGAGCATGCTGCTGACCCCAAATACAGACACATGTACACAGCCTAAACATCCCAGAGGATCTTGGCAGGGCTAAAGCAACACCTCCCAGTGTGTTTTCAGGGGCCACACTAGACAGGCTGCTGGAGGCTCATCCCAGATTTCCCTCAAGCTGCAGCACTCTTAAAGTGATTAGACCTGCAATCAGGAGTTGGGGGTAAAATATTTCCGCTTTTCTGATCCCCTGCTTTTCTACTGACAGTTTGGATTTTCTGGGTGGTCAAAATCTGTCGGTGTGGAGACTCAGCAACATTATAGTGCAGGTGACATGTTGAATATTGTGACAGATGGTTACCATGGTTATCAATCAGTTGTTAATGTGTTTGGTTTCCGGTTCCCAAAGGAAAGCTGAAATAGCCACTGTACTACTGCTTTCCAGACCTGGTATCGTTATGCAAGATACTGAGATCCAAAAAGAAGTGGAATTTGCTGGAATTAAAAATTTGATTCGATTTTTCATAGCAGGGGATGTGTTTCATATCATTCTTTGTTGCCAACAAATCTAACAGTTTTTTAAAGGTACAATAACCAGAAGTAATTGCATGAACCCAGAAAATGTGTGGAGCTTGCCAAAAACAATATTAGTTATTACAATAAATTATTCTCATGACAGATTTTGGTATTTAAGCATTGAAGCTGGCAATTAGCAAATAAAATGTTGAATGCTTTGTGGATATGCAGGTTCTAGTTCTGACAAAACAAACAAACAAAAAAATCTTCTAGCCCATTCACCTTATCATATCTGCTTCGGTGGTCAGCCTGACAGCCAGGTGAAATCAGCCATTCCTACCTAAATGAATTCTATCAATGTTCTCATTTTATTCCTGTGTCTGTTCTTCCACACTGAGCTTCCTCAGCCTCCAGAGACACTTAACATACCATGTAACGGAATGCTTGTCTTACAAGGACGCTATGTCCGCTGCACTGCTTCACATGCCTTCTACTTCTCCCTTTCTCTGGTATTATCTAACGTTTCAAAGACTTCCTTTATAGCTCGCTATCAGCCACAGGGCCTCTAGATGTCAGCTTTTCTATCCTGGCTCTGGACGCCAAGCCAAGCAGCCTCAGTGACCAAGTCAGGAATCCCCCTGGGATGAAGCCATAGGCTTTGGTTAGAGTCATGCCAGGCCAGATAACAGATGACCAGAACACATTAGTGTTAGGCTAAAGGAAACTGAGGCAGCCTTTCATTAATTGTTTTCAGTAGCTCCTTTTCTACATTTCAGATCTATCATCGCATGCAGACAGGTGCTACCACAATCTTAAATGAAAATACACTTTCAGGTACAGGAAAGCCTCAGGATGGAAAAAATTCTTAGACTCAGGATCATTTTAGGGTAAAAGGAAGTCAGAGAACGTTTCGGTGTGCTGTATTGAAAAGCCCGTTTGTGCTTTGCCAGTTCGGTGGGCATCTGAGAGAGCTATTAACGGTGCTGGCTGGCTCAGGTTGAAGGTGATATTACCTTCACTGCTTCCATTGGCCGATGTTTACCGTAGCGCTCGAGAGCATCGGCCATTGCCAAGCAGTCATCAGCATAGCCCACTCTAACATGGGGAAAGCATTTACTAGGACGCTTTCTTCTGCAGCCACATTGATTCACTTCAGCAGTAAATTTTTTATCACAGTAAGAGATTTTTCTTTTTACCGTTGTGGAATATCTGTTTCACATTAATATGGATCAGCATATGTGTGCTATTATCATCTGCGGCATTTAAAAGCACAGTCGCGGAGTTCGGTTTCTTTCTAGTCACTTTGAGTCATCCTGTTATTGTTTCTCCTACCCCTAACTGAGCATTACCAGGACTCTCATTTACAGGCTTGATTTCAGGTAGGAACACTGCAGTAGTCAGGTAAACTATGAAGTGCCCATGTTTATGTTGGATAGTTAAACCTTTAACACCTTTTCCTCTGGTGCATTGTTCTGGTATGTTTGGAGAAGAAAGCCAGAGTATTTTGATAAGCTCCGGTCACACATCCACACTGCTAATTTGAGGTCTTTCAGCGAAATCTTGGGAAGGGGCCGCTCTGTGTTGGAGTTTATCTCTTCCTGTTTTCTCGGCAACCAATTCCTACTGCTTTTAAACAACTATGAGGGGAAGGTATTTTGAGATGTAGATGTGGGTTTATTCTTGCACGGATGTGAAAGGAATGCTATGTGTAATGTGTAGATTGGCGCCTTTTGGAGGCCTCACTCTCAGTTATATGTTGCTTTCATAATGTTTGATCCAAATTGAGGCCAAGTCTCAAGATGCCAAGTCAGGAATGGGGGCTAAAGCTCACTAGTAGAAGTAACAATGTGTGGGTATGGTGGCCTTAGTTCAGAAAAGGCGTTGCAGCAGCCAGCAGAGATGGAAACCCTGGGAGGGCCCCATGCTGTGGAACAAAAGCAAACAAATGGGCTCAGTAGCTGAAGCAGCATGGCACAATGAGGAGGGAGGAGGGACAGCAGCCCAGCAAACACACTGGTCATTTCAGTATCTGTGGTGCCCACATAATGTGTTGCAACAGATGCTGCAAGCTGGCTAACCATTAAGCAGTTCTGGGAAACATGGTTTGGTTTCTGGCACATTTTACCCTGATAATGTTTCACCTATAAATATGTCCAGTATTTATTTATCCATTTTATATGGGACTAAATGGAGTCATAAGCCAATTACACACATGAACTACAGACTTCAACTGTAGCTCAATTGTAGTGAGAATCCAAATTTAAGATCAGATATTAAACCTGTATTAATTCTGTGTGAGGTTCTGCTGTGTTGATTTGAGCCAATGTGAAAATAGCAGAGGTAATGGTCTAGTAAATTCACACATGGTGGGTAGTCATACTGCCTCTTGTACACTCTGGTCAAGCAGCTCCCTAAACCATGCAGAGTATTTCCAGTAGTAAGAAAGTAGCTGAGGCAGACATCTGCTGTAATGACATTTTTCAGCTCTATAGCAAATTCAAGTTTTTTTTCCCTTTGTTTTACTTATTTTCACTGTCATTGTTATTTCCCACAGTACTGCCTGACTATCCAGACGCAGGTCTTGAGGATGAGCGCTGCCCACTGCTGACAGGTTGTGACAGAGCAGGAGGTCAGTGTGTCTGTGATGCCCGTCACTCCTGCTTGGGCTCTTTTACCTACCCAGACCAAGAAACCTGCATGAAGGCCAGTAAGTCAGGTAAGCCCTCTCTCTTCATCCCTTTCCATGTTAAAAGACAGATGTGTGTTGTACACACACGAGCACAGAAAACCTTCAGAGGGGATAATGCTATCTATTGAGAGGAGTTAATCCATAACAGATGTGGCTCTGAGGTGGCTAATGCTACTTGGATGTCATAGTGATGACACACATGCCAAGGCTTTGTGTTGCGGTTCTCTACTCACCCTTGAGTGATGCCATTGTCTGTGACTCATTGATGAATGCGGTTTATGTGTGTTCACGGCCGGATTTCAGATGGTCGGAGGCACGAGCACCGGGAAAAGCACAGAGAGAAGTATGTGGGACCATCCAACCCAGCCTGTATGTTCTCTGGCTGTAACCTGACCACTGAGGGCTGCGTGTGTGAGTCCCAGAGCTGCCACCACCACTTCGCCTACGTCAACCGCAGCCAGTGCCAGGAAGCTGCAGGTAACCTTCAAATGACCTGCAAACAGAACCCACAATCACACAGTAGCTTTGCTCAGATCGGGTTACTTGGGTTTTTTTTAAATAGTGTCTGCAACAGTCGAGTTACATTTGGATTGCAGTATTTATTAATTATCTATGCTTAATGAACATATTTATGAACTATAGGCTTATTCTGGGTGAAACACAACCACAGCATTCTTTATGTTCCTGCTCATTATTATGTGTAAAATAATGAACTGCAAAGCTCAAACATTCAAAATTTTGTCTTCAAAAGATTAAATGTACCTTCTATTAGAGTATTTGCATATTACTTACATATTTGGTGTCAATTGTCATTTCACAGTCTTCTTGTGCAGTTTCAATAGGCATGCGGTGATTATGAGAGAAGGAAAAGTAGAGGAGGGATGAGGGAATGTATCGGATTAGCAGTGTATGCCATGGAAAATGATGTGGAGAGTGAAACAAAGAAGGTGCAAATCTGACAGAAGGAAATACAGGGACTGTTGATAGAAATATGGCATGCAGGAGATCCTCAGGTGCGAGGCAGAGTGCATAAAGTGTAAGTGAATTGAGTATGACTGGTTCCCCAGTGCTCTGAGGTGAAGAAAGGGGATCCTAAGAATATACAAAAACGTGTTCACAGCCCCTCTCTGTGACTGACACTTTACTAAGTGAAAAACGTTCTTGGCAGAGTGAATGCAGTTTCCTCATTTGGATTGTAAGGCGTGCGGCAGATAGGCAGGCGCTAAGTGGCGGCTGATTCCTGAGTGACGTTTGCAAAACAGGACGAGATCGGCACTCGGGGAACTCACTCAGTTCTGTTTGTGTTGGGTAGAATGTGCCCTCCTTAATGCGCTTTTCAAAGACAGAAAGCAAGAAAATATGAATGACACCTGAAGAAAAATAGTCTTGATGTTTAATGGACTGGTACTTACATAGCAGTTTTCTACTCAATTTGATCACCCAAAGCACTTTCTTACCACAATTCTCACTCACCCATTCATACAAGTGCTTTATTTTCTATGCTGAAGCACTTTTAACTGAACACTTACACACTCACAATCACATGGATTGATCGGGGGGCAAATTAGGGGTCAGTATATTGCCCAAGAACACTTGGGTTGAATCACCGACCTTCCAGTAAGCAGACGACCTGCTCTAACAGCTATGGCCTGTGACTGTGTTACGAGTGACTGTGTTTTGTTTTTGTTTTTTTTAATGTTGCTCTACTCTGGTTCTCACTCACTCTCTTTGCAATTTAGTGATATTTTTGGTGAGGAATGGCTCTTAGGATAGACAGTCCTGTGTTTGGCAACATGCCATGCAGACATATTTAAGTTTATTTAGTCTCCGGATAACATTAAGGTTACTGCAGAGCATCTACAGTACAGCTGCGTGGATGTTTGTCTTGAGCTATTTATGCAGCAAATTCCACAGGAAGTATGTTCACCAAATATCACATTGTTTAGACGTATCATCAAGTATAGTGTTACAATGAAAGACTGGCTGCTGCGCTCCTATGTTTGCAACTCGCTCGTCAAAGTATGAGCCCAGCGGATGACAGTTTAAACTCGCACTAGTGAAAACTGTAAACAACATTTTTCAGCAGCTTATGACTTCAGCACCGCAACACACACACACACCCGTCTAATGGCCCCTCATTAAGTAAGCGAGCAGGATGCGTGCATCTGTTATGTCTTAAAGAATACATATGCATGTAGACCGACGCACACATGTGCACGTGCGCGCGCGCCGATGTATCCATCAAGCACCCAGTGAGCCTTCGTATGGGAGCAAGTGAGCCTGCATGCTTGCATCTGTGTTTGCGTAAGTGTCTGTGTGTGATAATTATCTTGTTTGTCTAGATGTCGCGGCAGAGATTTTCCTTTGTCTGTCATCAGCAGGAGCTTCCTCTGCGACCAGACCGGGACTCTGTGGTTAAGATCCTATTTGCTTTGTCCTGTTGGGCTCCATGGAGACTGTGTCTATCAACCCCTTGTTGCATTTAGACACAAGCAGCTATTAAGATCTGTGTAAGCATGCCCCTCTGGAGTGTGGCAAAAACTGTATTCTGTAAACTTAATCTCAGGGTACAAGAGCACCACTGATCGCTCCAGTCGCCAGAGTACCAACAATAATAATTATCATGGTGCTATACATAGACTGTCCAACTCTAGGGGTCACTGTTGCTATGCAGTAGCAACGCAGCGGCCATTCCGAATCCCAAAGTGGTTGCACTTTTGTTTCTGTGTCCGACTTTCTTTCATTTCTGCCACATGTGGAGTAACAGGTGTTCATGTCTGCCTTCGGGATGATCTGCTGGAGAAACCACATGATCTCGATCCCCAGGCCTCCAGTTCTGAGTCCCACCTAATGCCAGGAATAAGAGGAGAGGGCGTCGTAAGCGATGTACGATTAGGCAAATGTGCAAAGCGGTGTTTGGTTGAAAACAAACCGCAGCTGCTTGACTTGCATGTTAATCCAGCTTTTCAGTGGTCAGATGCCCAGAGTTTCACTTCTTGTTTTTAATCCTTCAACACAAATGACAAGAAAGAATCACAGACTGTATGGAAGAATAAAAAGATCTCTGGGCAGCTCTACCTTCGCTTCTAGTCACATTGAACGGAGGACAGACTTGATGCTAGAGTAACTCTCTGTCCTATCCTGAGCTGCAAAGTTTTGTTGTGTGAGGTTAAAAGAATGCATAAATGTTAATTTTTCACATTCTACTGAATGTGCATTTTTTTATTGTTAACTGTTTTTAAAAGAATAGTCTTACGCATTCCATCTTTAAAGCAGACCTCATGTCTCAACACTTAGAGAAACCCTCTTTGCCATTACTCAGAATTCAGATTCCCTTCCCAAGACCTGTACACTCACACATGGTAATAGTTTGTCCCGTCCTTCTTTTGCTTTCTGCTGCTTTCTGACTCATACAGTGGCCTTGTCTGTGACTCATCGTGATCTGTTGAAACTCAACATCTTTCTTGTTTCACGGCTGTTGATGTTCCATTTCCTAATCACACCTCTTGTAGATTTGTTCTCTTGCTGGACTACAAAACACTGATGTAATTTGGCTGAATATGATCAATTAGAAGCAACACTGTGTGTCAGACTTATTTCCCCACATGGGAGGAAAGACGATGCGAAGTGTGATAAAGAGGGGAGAGGAAATGCAGAATAGGAAGTCACAACTTAGTCCAACCACTTTTCTGAGATATTTGTGTCCCTGCCCCAAGGATCTTGGTCATGTGATGTTTAGCAAATTTAAACTTTAGGATGGTTTACATAGTTCTTTCACGATAAGGTTCCAGACTGATGTTTTTTGGGTTTTTTTTAGAAGACGATAGATTCCTTTGCGCTTGTTTACTGATAGAAACTAGCATCAGCAGTCTCTGCATTCTGTAAGTCAAAAGCCAAAACCAAACTGTGCTGTAGCAGTCAAGCCATCAAGAGCTGTTTTCACCGATGAATTCCCAACAATGTTGGGAGAACCGCGGTGGGACAGCGACCTTGTTCCTTCTTACAAGTAGCACTCACTAGAGATTTATAGTTTATATCAGCTGCATTCTTTCTACTGAAAATAGTTTAGCTAAGATGAGACTACTGCCTGGAAATGGTGCAGAGATGGCGCAACATAGGATGACCATTCACAGGTGGACTTTGCAGTAGGGAGCTGGGTGCTAAATGATGGCCAATCCAGCTACACCGGGCATTACGTTTCTCACATGAGCTTTTGTGGGATAGTGAGAATAGACGAAAATGTGTGTAGTAGTTCACAAGCGGTTCACCAAATTGGGAAGCAGCATCCAATCTAATGCCATGGCACAAACTGGCCTCACTCTCGCAAATCTGCTTGTCCACCTATGCCACCTCCATCCTGCTTCTCTCTACACTTGTGAAAAGAATGGTGGTTCTGCTTGGCTGCAGCTTCTTTGTGGCAGGGCTATTACTGGCTGAGCCAGACCGCCATCGGCTGGCAGGGGCCACGAGATGTCTCAGTGCTGAGTGTTTGTGTACCGTCTGTGGAAGCTGTGGCCCGGTTGTACCCTGCAAGCTGCTAGTTTCCCAGCGAGTGCTTATTTCTGTGTGCGGAGACTGATTTCAGAGAGGAAATAAAACTCCTGTGTGGCTGTAGAGACAAAGAACTTCCCTTAAAGGCATGTTGGGATTGCTGTCAACCCACTCACTATTCTTGGTCAGCCACTAACCAAACCAAGCAGCATTAAGCCAGCATGAAAGCCAAAGCCAAAATACACGCGCGCGCACACACACACACACACACACACATGCACACACATGCACACAAAGACCCTTTCTGCATGTCCAGCTCTAAACCTCAACCCAATCATTAAATCAGGGCCTAAAACCTCAGCTTATTGACTCAACCATAACTATTAACAAATCTAACACACCCCGATTGAAGTCTAACTCAAATCCTGATGTTCCCAGGCCCGTTTCTTTTATCAACACTATTTTGCTTTTTTCCCCTGAAAGAGAAGATCTCTATGGCAAAATTCCATAAATAACCCTCATGTCTCTGTCACAGTTTATTTAACAAATGTGTACAACCCAGATCTCCCGCAGACTTATTTTCAACAAGACTGAGACTGACGGCTAGAACGCATAACATGATAACGTGATCCTTTCTAGTTTTCCACTGCTTTATGTTCAGTACCCTTCAACTGAATGTGCACAGGCTTTGTACATACAAACATGCAGTATATGAAAATACCGATGTGCAAATGTTGGACACAGGTGGACATTCTCTTTACCTCACCCAAGCACACTCATTTGAGGCTTTTCATCTGCAAATATTTAGCCAGTGATTGAGAGAACAAAGCAAGCAGGCAGCAGATGGCGGCTGCGTGCCTATGCCCAGCCGCCTCAAGCCTCTGATCATGGTGTCAATTTCCTGACCCCGTCTATGTCTTTTGGCCTGGACATCCTCCTAGAGCTGCTCCTCGATCCTTACACATACACTGACACACACAGCGAACAATGCTGACTTTCTCAGTAACTGCTGGTGGGCACAGGGCCAGGCCTCCGCAGCTTTACGTGAGAGACGGCCCTGATGTGTCCCTTTGCGGAGCAACTTTATAAAACCTGAGGACAGACCAGAAACCCACGGAGGGCAGCTGGACTGAGACAGCTTTGTTCTCAGCTGACTTGTTTCCAAAGTCAGTCAGCGAACAGAACTCACATTGTGTGCTTTTTTTCCATGAGTAAACTCAGGCTGTCAACACAGCCTCCTCTGCCTGCTCGAGCCACTCCGGTTTGGGTAAAGACTGCGCTCCTTGTACCCCAGGCTTGAAAGGAAGAGAAAAAAAACATTTAGAATGAAAGATTTTGCTTTCTTCAATGAGCTGCACCAGAATGCCAGAATGCATTGTTTACAAAAGGCACCCTTCAGTAGTAATGAGGTAATTTCTACATTTTCTTTTCTAGATCAACATCAGGTGTGGTGTGAATGTGCATGAAGGTGTGTGTGTGTGTGTGTGTGTGTGTGTGTGTGTGTGTATGAGAGAGTGAGAAAAATCACATATTGTTGCAAACCTGCGCCCATTTCACTGTTATACCTCATATGCACTGCGGTCACCAGTGTCTAAACATGACTGTGAATCCATGTTTGTGTGTGTGTTTTTGTTTTTTTACAGAGGAGCTGAGGTGTGCTGGCGTGACATGCCCCAATCTGCAGGTGTCTTCCTGCCCTGAGGGTTCAGTCCTCACCAAAAGCTACAAGCCTCCTGCTGAATGCTGCCCCTCCATACCACCCCAGTGCACTTGTGACTTTGGTGCCTGCCACAAGCCCCAGTGCCCAAGCGGACAGCACCCCATTTCACTTGGTCAAGCCAGCGGTCAGCCAGGAGACTGCTGTGATGTCTATGCGTGTCAGAAAGGTAATTTCACAGAAGAGCATGCTTCACACTGCTCTTGCTCTAACGATAACAACTGCACAGTTGATGTGAAATTTTAAAAATTTTTTGAAAAATGTTTTGCTTGTTTTTTGTGTTTTGGTTGTTTTGTAGACGCAGTCATTTTCCTCTGTAAGACTTTCCTCCTTGCTGAGCTAATTTTTTAAGGAAGAATGGAAACTCTTAATTGGATAACTGCTGCTAGGCTGTTTATCAGGCTGGAGCAATGCTTCCAAATGTTAAGGACCAGCGTTTCCATGACATTTTTAAGGGTGTAAACAAAAAAAACCCATTTAATTCCTAAAGGGTTATTAGATATAATGTCTTCTTTGTCCATTTCCTCACTTTGGAATTAAAGAGAGAGTGACGTGGAAGCAGGCAAGCAGATGCTGAATGCGCGTGAGAGTATAGCACGTCTCTGTCGTGAGGCAGAGGCAGCCAGGAGTGTTAGGAAGGCAGGGAGGGGACCTGTGGTATTGGTCTGTTTACTCTGCACGCCCAACAAATATTCACTGTTTTACCAACAGAACAAATTCACATTCTGGCCCCTGCACATGTATAAATGAGTGCTGTGTCCCAGAATTAATGGTCTTAACAAGCCCAGTGACCAGAAAAGTGCTTAGGCTATGAATTTGCTCAACAGAAGTGCAGTGTCAAAGGGTTCCTGTCTGGTCACACGTCCAAAGGGAAAAGGTTCATAAGTTCATTGATGGGAATGCTTTTTATGTGCTCCAGTCTGCCAGTGGGGAGGGTAATCGAGTCCGGCAGGCCGGCGGGGGCTGAATGGCAGCCGTGGGGGCCATGGGATCAGTGTTTTGATAACAAGTGTCTGCTGTTCTTTGGGTCAGGGGCTTGATGCCTTTTGTGCTGCTCCTACTGTCCGTTAGGCTTGCATGACTGCATGCCATGTCAGAAAGCTCCACAGGCAGGGACAAGGACACGCACTGGAGCCCTTGTCAATGCCACAATCCTGCATAGGCCTCCATAGCACTCACTACAAACGCAGAATCTTAAAAAAGTCTTAGGTGATGTCAAGTACAAAGCCTATCCTCTAATGGAACACATTTTAACGTGCCCTTGCAGTGTCTCTCTGTGTGAGGCTTGGACTGATCATCTTGTTTCCATTGCCCACTTGGCTGAGGTCTGATGTTTAGTCAGGGTTAGTGTGTGCAGTGACAATAAGCTCCACCTGTGTGTTTTGGCCTCGTCAGCAATGGACTCTGCTTCTTCATTGGCTACAAAACAGTTGTATCTGTGTGGCAGAGCAAACCTGGCAGTAACATCCTGACCTGATGTCATCTGATATTATAGAGGACCCTGTTTGATCCTGTTTGGCTGTGGTCTGCTGTTTATCAACACTTTGCCTGGCACATATTTTGCATATGTCCCCAGCGGTGGATCCAGAGTGGGTTTAGTGCTGTTGAGATTTACGGAGATGTTAAGCAATAAGGCTGAGATCACCACACTAATGGTCCTTTGGAAACTTAGCTTGACTTTGTTGTAAACACACAGCGAAAACCATCCATGTCCTCACAGCTTGATAAGTGTTTGTGTTGGTGACATGAGATATACTCATATTTCTGCTTTGCAATTTGATTTTTCTAAGCTGATGACTGTAAAGTTGATTTTAATAACGCCCGTCATTATTTGCCTCTTGGAAAAGTCACGTTTTTCCACTTTGTTTTTGATTTCATATGCCTGTAAACCACAAAAGAATGACAGTCCATTATGAATGATTTAGAAAGGCTTAGGAGTCGATGGATTCATCTCTACATCCAGTCCTTACCTTAATTTAGAGAAGACTGAACATCACCAAGCATGACTGGAATTTAGACTCTCTGTGCCCCAAGTTGTTTTAGAGATTACCATTAACAAACACTGCGGAAATCACATGTGAGCATCTCCTCATGTGACTTCCTATTGCTTCTGTGAGGGTTAAAAACTTGTTGCCTGCCTTTTGATTTTGGACAGCTAAAACCCCTTAGTGCATTTTCTCCACTTAGTTCTGCTGCACGCAAAGGAGGACAGCAGGAATACTGAGCGAGAGGGGGGTGGGGGTGGGTGGCTGAAAAATGGCAAGGAAGAGAATAAAAGTTCACCAAATCCCTGCTCCACTTTCAACTCAGCTGGCCCACCTGATTTGTATTAGAGTGTGGTGCTGGTTGTCGGGCAGCATGGGGTCATTGGTACAGACACTTTGAATCTGCACTCAAAGGTATGGCGTACAGATGCAGCCGTAACTTCTGCTCTCATTTATAGAAACCACTGCCCCCACATCTGCTTGCATCTGTAAAATACATTTATTCACATAACTAATCCACCTACTCCTCTATACAGACTTTCCTACATAACCACATTGTTTCACTTCTGTCATGTTGGATTGTATTAGATGAAAAGCTTGCATGTGGCTAGATGAGATCTTTGAATGTTGAGTCACCAAGCCACTGTGATACATATAAATGTGTAATATTACCATTGAGATGTCATACCTTTAAAAATTTTTAAATTGACTATTATTATCTATATTTACTATTTCTTAAAAATTGTGGTTATTTTTCAGCATTTCCTCTTCCTGCTTGCAGCTTTCATTGATGTATAAATAAATTCATGCATTGAATCAGACATGTCATTTCTTAGGAAAATGTGCAGAGATTCCCAGCCGCGTTCCGAGTGTACTTATGCAGTAGCTCAGGGCTATGTCGAACTCAGTTTGGATAGAAAAGTTAAAATTGCTAAAATAATAGCTAGTCAGTTGGAAACACCCAAAAAGAATGCAAAATTTTAAACAAAAATGCATAATTAATGGGGGAAATGTTTAAAACATTTAGCTAAACCTATGGTTAATAGCTAGCCACTAGCCATAGTAATTATTCCATGGCTAGTGGCTAAATTATAAGATAATAGAATGGATTAGGAGTCAAAATAGCTAGGTAAAATTATAAACAGCACAAATTCAGTTTTATCTAAACATAACAGAAATTGGTCAGTAAGTGCCATGATATGATTTGCTGTTAAATACTGGAGTAGTAGGTTAAAAATGTATGCTAAATAGCTGACATTTATGGGCCATTTATAAATGTGGGATGAAAGAAGTCCGGATTCAGTTTAAAATGAGTTCAGTTCAACACATTTGAAGATGAAACATGTTGTTGATTAGAATTGTTCTGAAGTCTTTCTCACAGTGCTGCGGTGCCCTTCCAGAGAAAAAACATTGAAGACCACTGCGATGGTGTACAGTTAGCATATGAACAGTATTCAGGCTTTACAGAGCTAGTTGACTGTGCACAGGATCAGAGTGCAGTTTACCAACGGTGTTGTAACTAAACTAATTCCTTTCAAGGTTTGGCTGAATCCAGCCAACAGGGAGTCTAAATGCTTGGATGCTTTGTGGGAATGGCAGGCCAAATCATTGATTCACTCCACCTGCCACCAGCGCGCTGCGCCCAGCTTGTGCCAAAACTTCAGACCCACCACTGCTTTCTTTTGGTCTGCATGGCAAGAGTCCAGAGCCATCTCAACACTGGATAGATCCCTTTGAAATTCCTCTTCATGGACCCAGTTTCATTGTCTGATAAATACCATTTTTGCCCCATGGGGCTTACCTCACCCATCAGTCTACCGCAGCACCATTTGGTTCAGATAAATATTACTATCAGTCGTAGACAATGAACAAATGTTTACAAATTTGTAATTAATTGTATAAAGTTGTGATAACCTCTCACTAATCTAGCTTGACATGTCTAATTTCTTTTAAAAACGCATTGTTCTCTGGTGTTCATGATGAAAATATTCTGGTGTTAATCTTAGCCAAAAGTAGGACAGCTGACACAGCATAGTGCACTCGTTTATTAGATTGTATTGTCTTACTCAGATGGAGTTCAGCTTGAGGTTGACAGCCTCTGATTTTTCTTTTCCTTAGTCACTCCCAAGTGTGTCCACAGTGGGAAAGAGTACTCTGAGGGAGAGGTGTACCGCATGGACCCCTGCTGGCTGTGTCAGTGCCGGGGAGGAATCTCCTTCTGCTCCAAGGCAGAGTGTGCTGAGCTGGACTGTGAAAACTTCTACATTCCTGAGGGAGAATGTTGCCCCGTCTGCATAGGTACACACATTTGCTTTATTATTTTGTTAAACTGTTTCACCTTTTGCTGATTATTACACTGTCAAAACTGGAAGCCATAGACATGGTGGCATCGACTAAAACACATATGTGGCTGGATGATGGGGGGAAAAGTTGATTTAGCAGCACTGGAGGAGATATTAAGACCTACTTTAATGGCTTTCTCATATAACCAGCTTTCAGAGTCGTTAACATACCTGACGAAAAGCGGTGCAACAAAGAGTCATCCCCCAGTCCTTTCTGCTGTGGAGATTTAAAAACATATAAACCTTTTTTCACTGTGTACTGCGCAGCTCTGTAAGATCTGGATCGCGGTTAATGTTTAAAAGAAAAATGGTCTTGCAGCGCATATGGCAACCACATTAGTCTCCCAGAAGCCTGTGGATGGAGATGGTAGCCTTTGGCCTCTGGCTGCGTGGCTACAGTTGATCAGATGCATAAAAGGAGGAGTGGGGGGGAGAAGACGAAGAGAATGAGTGCAGAGAAGAGATCATGTTAGGTCAGTGTTAGAGGTACAGCTGGAATGTGCAAGCATTTAGATGGCATGGAATGCTTTCATCTTTTGTTTATGGAAATCTGGACTTTCTTACTGCACTGGATGCAATACTTAATCTAGGTAAAAAGGTAAGGTTTTCTGAGTGTGATGATTCTTAATCAATGTTTCTTTATAAACAAAGGACAAAATGACCCACTCGAAATGGAAAGGGGTTGGTTGTGATAATAAACCAACAAACTATGAATGTGGGTAAATTAAGAAGCAAGTTACCAAAAGAAACCTGGGAGCCATTGGTATTTTACCTCATTTTGTGGCAATCTTTCATACAAGATTGTTCGAAAATTTTAGTCTGATTAACAGAAGGAAAGCTGGAAGGTGCCGTAGAGTTGCATTATAGGGAGTGTAAGAGACAGGACTGTTGCAGCGTGGAGACAAAGTGGATAGCTTGGCCTCTGCTGCATCGCTTAACTCTTTTTCTTTTTTAATTCTTATTTTTCTCCAGAGACCTCCAGTTTCATGCATCTGAAATGCTAAAACAGACAGAAGAAATCTTTAAAAGTTGTAAAACAGTGGCCGGAGGTGTGTGGTGTTACCTGCGTTCCATTACCTGGTACAACAGAACACAACTGCTGCTCCATTGCTCCCGGAGGCAAAAAGTTTTGTCTGCTTTACAGAAGCACCTCATGGAATTACCCCAGCTTCCACTCAGTAAAGCTACATAATGTTTGGTTCTCAAACCTGTTGATATTTAAAGGGAACCATGACAAAATTATAAAATTGGCTGTGGCGCGAGCACAGGGACTATGTCAGTGGAAAAGGAAAGAAAAAGTCCTGTTCAGGGTGATTAAATCCAACCTCAAACACTCAAATTCTCAAACTCATCTGGGATAAGAGCTTTTTACGTTTTCATATTTTCACCCAGTTTTAAGGCTAATGGGAATAGATCCAAAATTTCCAAAAGTGCTTTCTTTGCTTTGGAGTAAAATTTACATGATGAAATGATATCTCAGCTATTGGCTGAAGGTGTAATAGCTTAAACTCACTTGAATGCTTTTACCCCATTATAATGCACAATGTGGACACTGTGGACTGTGTCTTTCTGATGTGTACCTAAATCCCTACATATCTTGTCAAAACGCCGAGAGCCTTTCTCCACTTATAAATGTAAATGAGTCATTGACATTCTTTACATATTCTAGCATATCTATTGTTTAAAAGCCAGTTTCCATATCTTGTTTAAGTGCTTCATTAAGTATCCCATTTTCTACAGTTAGGCTCTCACTTCTTGTTAATACAAACCCAGTACAGGATCTAAGAATCTGAGCTAAGAATGATGTCAGCCTTTCTTTCTTTCATACCTAAACCCACACTGTAAACATCTCTTTCTTTCCTCTCAGATGTGGAGTTACTGTCAATGGACAGCACCGAGGCCAGCTGCTGGGTGAATAATAAGCTGCGCGCCCACGAGGAGCAGTGGAAAGAGGACGACTGCACCTTTTGCCAGTGTGTGGATGGAGAGCCGCACTGCACGGCCATGGCCTGCAAACAGAGCTGCCACAATCCAGTGAAGATCCCCGGAGAGTGCTGTCCCTTTTGTGAAGGTACAGTGTACAGAGTTGTGTTGTCCTTCAAATGAGCTACACATTAGCACACATGCCAAATGCAGGGCACTCCTGTGTCCCTGCAGCTTTTCTACAGAGCCCACTCAACATGGGCTCATTAAAGGGGGAGGCCACAGTTGTCCTGGTTCAATCTCTGTCTGCCTCTGGCTCCTGGGGGGCGTTATTGTGGCTTCCCACCCTCATTATCAAGAACATTTGTGACAAAGACACAGACATTCTAACGCACCCTCGCTCTCTCTCTGTCTCTCTCTCTCACACACTCTCACACTACAATAAGTTGATTTATGTATTTGTGTATTTTCTCATTTATGTGTTCCAGGTGCTGTATGTTTGTTCTTTTTCTTGCAGGAGCAGCAGTTGGCGATACATTGTGCATTTCTATTTGTACTCTATCCTTTCATTATATTTCCCCCTATCCCCCCTTTCTTTTTTTTTCCTGCCTGTCCTGCCTTAGACATCGTCATACTATACCACATATAACATAATAACTGAAATAACACAAATAGAAATGAATAAATAAACAGATAAAAGATTAACATGAACAAGAGGAGCCTATAGAGATGTTCTTCTGTTCTTGCAAAAGCAACCATGTTTGGCACCACAGTGCCAACAGTGCCAAACAATCAAACACAATTTTGATTGTAAAAGGTGCCAGACAGGACAGGATTTTTAAAAAAAAAAAGGGGGGGGGGAGAG
>VVHJ01065037.1:0-24055 GCA_015107715.1 Tylochromis polylepis
TCTCTCTCCCTCTTCCTCTCTCGCCTGGGCGGAACTCATTGTGGGTTCACGCCCTTGGCCCACGCCCTCGGAGAAGGAAACACCTGGGTCTCATCAAGCGTGATGATATTTAAGCCAGGGAGCGACGGCTGTTCGTCGCTGGATCGTTGTATGGATAGCGTTAGTAGTCGTCGAGTGTTTAAGCCAGCGGTTTCCCGTGTCATTGTGTGTTGGAGTCTCACGAGTGTTTTTGTGTACAGATTCCCTGGATGGTGTTCCCTGTGTGGCGTGAGTTGGAGAGGATTCGTGTCTTGGAGTGTGTGGAGTGAACGAGAGCCCTTGTTTGGATTTTTCCCCGGAACCCTGCCCCCCTCACCATTGTATATAGCACTGCCTCGCACCTGTGTATATTGCACCGTCTTGCACCTTTTGTATATACACCTGTTTGGACATTGATTGTAAATAAATCCCTCTGTGTGCCTCAACTCCGGAGTTCTGCGTGTGAGTCCACCCCGGTCACCGTAACAAATTCATTTCTAATCACGGGGAAATTAGTGTTGTTCCTCTCTCTGTTTCTGAGCTCTTGATCACATCTTTGATTAGGTTCAGAAAGTAAAAAACACACTTTAATCTTTCAGACGCACACCCCCTTCCACATAACAGAAAGTGAAAGAGTCTTTAATCACATCTTTATAGTAAGCTCACATGTTCATTATTCTCCCTAATTACTGCCAAACCCCTTAACTGAAGAAAAAAAATGCATTATACAGTATTTTGAAGAAAAGCTCAATAAACCCTTTTATCTTTTTTATTGTTTGTATCGTTTCAGAAACATAAACAGTTTTAGAGGCAGCAATGATAATTTACAGAGAATCTAGTACGCTTGTTTCTGACTTCATTTGTTTTTTTTCTCCATCTCACACCAGGCCTCGGTCCTCCGTTCATCAGAAACACACTGTTAGGTCACTGTTAGGTCTTCTCCCTTTAAGGTGCTTGTTTTAATCAGACTTCCTTCTAAATGGCTGCCCTTCGCAAACAAAAGGTTTGGACAACAGACGGGTGGGCTGTGGCGCACACGTACAAGGGCATCTTACTGCAGGCATCTAAATCTTTACATGAAACACTGAGTTACAGGAAAAACGAGACGTTTGGCTCAAAGGTGCACTGACTGCTTTCGCTTTGCACTGTTGTAAAGGCACTGGGTGTTTTCTTGAATTGTGTCGCTCGCTGGTCTTTTGTACGTTGTGCGCTTTGTGTGTCCTGCTTGTAAGGGACTGGTCTATGTGCTGGTTCCTTCGTAGTGTGACTGATGATGACAAAAACATTTGTTTCTGACTGACAACATGACAATTGCTGGTGACCGCTACCCTCTAAACCAGTCACTGATGACCTGACGGTTGGTAACAAGTTAACAATAAACATGACAAATTCATTCTTTTTTTTCTGTTTACTGAAATGTTTCTTTTCTCGTGATTAATATGCAATATTTAATTTGGCATTCAGAACTGAAAATGAACAGCCACAGATGCTCGAAGAGAGACTGATTTCACAGTCAGTCGCGTATTTATATTCTACATATGAACCATTAAATGGATGTGAAAAAGGCATCAGTCTGGTCTCCATTTTTGTTCATATTTAACACCGCAGCTGTGACCCTGACAGTCATTTATTCACACTCATATTCATGTTGGAGGAAGGCTTCAGCTGCGCAGAAAACTGCATTACAGTCAGCTGATTTATCCTAAAAACAAAAACGCACTCGAGCACACGGCGTGTGAGAGTTCAGAGCAGGAACGTGTCACACCATAAAGCTCTGAACAGTCGGCTAAAAGTAACTTCAAAACTTACATTTTAACTACTGATTTTATCTACTGTTCCTTTCTTTTTTTCCATCTTAAATCATGCTTTTTATTTGTTTTTGTTTTTTAGTGTCTCTGTAAAGCACTCTGAATCACCTTGCTGTTGAATTGTGCTATATAAATAAATTCGCCTTGCCTTCATCAGCTCAACGTCCTCATATTCCTGTGCGTTGTACTCATTCCTTACTTTTTTAACCCAACCTGCGTTCTGCATGTGGAACGCGTCAACTACACACACACACACACACACACACTGCGTAAACAGGGACTAGTGCAGAAAAAGCAAACACAGCAGTATCGACCCGGGCTTGTGAATTTGCATTAGCATACACACTTTATTCATACGGATGCAGCTTCTCTCTAACTGTTCCCTGCAGTCTAATTCAAACTGAGGGCTGCTGTAAATTTACAGAGCGAACCAGTGATATTAACTAAATTAAACACTAAATTCGAGCGAGGCTTTTCCTTCTCTCTGCCCTGCTTTTGGTCTGAAAATAGGTTAGTCTTCAGTCAGAGAAGGAGGATTTAATGCTAAGTGGACTTAGCTGCTGTAAAACTGTCGTCAGAATGGATACCTCAATTCGCTTGGCTTACGGTAGTTTTTGCAGTGTAGGATGGCGAGTGCTGTAAATTCTAAATCAACATGGAGAGGCATTAGCTAGGCAGGGTGTGGGGAGGGTAGGGGACTCCTCGCTCAGTTGAAGGAGGTCCGGCTACCGGGAATTTGCCGCTGACGAGCTAACTAACTGTAAACCCAGCAGAGTTCCAGCTTACGAGAAGAGATCCATTCTGAGGAAAGTGTACAGGAAATACAGCGCACTGCTTTAGAGTCCACAGAAGTAGAAATGAACGCGGTCCTTATCCATTTTACTGTTGCTCTTCACAGCTTTCCACAGAAGACTCAATCAGCTTGAGACAGGGACATTTAAAAGTTGGTCAGGCCATCACAGGTGATGGAGAGTCCTCTCCCGCTGTAAAGTGGCACGACTGCACGCTTTTGTCTGATGGGAATGTGAACAAAGTAAATACAGAGAAATCACACACAGCGAATGAAGATAAACAAAACTAGCAGCTCTGCACAATTAAACGCAGCAATTTATATTCAAAATACATAATCGCAAGTAACTTCACAGTAAAAATAAAATGTTTGCAACTTTATTTCCCCTTTGGGAACATTTAGTTCCCTCTTTTTTTGTTTTGCTTTGTTTGTTTGTTTTTTTTGACATTTCACTTGATTTTAAAGTAATATATTTATTGGTGTTTTCCTGATTTTGTGAACAAACTGTCTGAAACTAGACTACCTAGTGTGTGTGTGTGTGTGTGGTACTGTACTGCTATGATGATGTTTTCTGATATTAAAACTGAAAAGCTTCATGTATAAGCCAGGATTTGTTTACAAATGTATAGGTCTGTATATTTAAAAAAAAACAAACTGTATTCTTGTGATTGAGTAGTTCCTTCATTTTCACAGATATCTGCATGTAAACACGATAGCTCAGCATAACTGTGACTACAAATGGAAAATCTGCAGGACCTTCAGTGTCGCCACTATAATGGAGTGCCAACCTCAGGAACAGGCCACTTAGGAGAACCCACACATCAAACATCAGCTTTATTGTTTCAAATAAAGAAATACCACTGTATATATAGTATATTGGTTTCTTTTTATTGCCTCCAGAATTTTTCCTTCCAATTATATAGCAGCACTTCATGTCTCTGCGGGCTTACCTGTGGTTCCTAGAGTTTCTAAAAGTACAATGGGAGGCAAAGCCGACAACCATCAGGCCCCTCTATGGTGGAACCAGCTCCCAGTTTAGGTTTAGGATACAGAAATCCTCTGTGCTTTTAAGATTAGACTTCAAGCCTTATAGTTAGGGCCTGATCAGGTGACCATGAACCTGATCCATCACTTAGTAATGCTGCTATAGCCTCAGGCTGCTGGAGGACAGGCCGTGATGCACTGAACACTTCTGCTCCGCTCCTGTCATTCGCTTACTATTTCATGTCATTAGCGTTTATCTTCTCTCTCCTGTAGCTTGTATTCTGTGGTCTCTCTCTTTTCTCTCCCCTCCTTCCACTCACCCTGAGTTGGCTGGTAGATGGATGCATCTTCCTGTTAAAAGTGAGTTCGTGTTTGCACATAAGGGACTGTCTGATGTCTCTCTATATTGTGAGATTTTTGCGTACCTTTAAAGTGCCTTGAGATGACTGTCTTTGTGATTTGGTAAAATGTACCTTTACCTTACAATATCAAGTGTGTTGACATGAACGTTGTGAGATGGCATCGAATATTCAAAATATTCGAGATGGTAAATGCTTTTTTGGTTTCATTATCTGATTGAAATGTACTATTAATGTATTCTTTACTTGTTGAACTCAAAAGCCACTTAACATATTATCAACATTACCATCACTGGCCTTTGAGCCACACTTTAAGAATCGAGGCTGTAAGTTGATAATATCCACAATGAGCAGCGTCTTTCTAAAGTTCCTTTTTTTCCCCATTTTTATCATTTTACTCTCATCTAAATATTGATAGCTGTACTGTGAGAGGTCGCTTCTGAAAAGGTTTTCCTGTAGGGAATCCAGTGTAGTCACACATCCTTAAAACATGTAAGCATCACTAAGCTGCGCTGCGTTCACAGAGTACCACGCGAACACGAGAGCGCCGTGACGTGTAGAACTGAGGGAGAAAGTTGGTGCTCGTGATAAAAAAAACAAGGATGAAATGATTCTTAGATCTGACCCGGCGGACCGTGTCAGAAAACCATTCAGAAACGACCCGACTATAACAAAGGCTTCACCATGACAGCCTCCGCTGGATCACTTTGAGAGGACCCGCTCTCATTTACGACACATTCAAACGTCTCGTCCGTATCTCAGTCAGGCCGAGAAGCTTCGTCTTACCCTTTAAATCTTGTCTCGTGAATCAGCTTATCTCTTTTGTTCCTTCCCAGATTTCCCATGCATGTCTTTTCATTTCACGCAGACCTCGCCTTTGCATGAAATCCTTTTAATTTCACATGTTGCCATCCACACGCACTCGCAGGACCTGTCTGACAGAGCAGTCAGAAAAAGGAGTGCTGATGGAAATGTATGAACACCGGAAGTTATTCAGAGCTCATCAGTGCGTCTGTTCCAAACATCACCGGCGTGCATGAAGAAACGAACTATTGTAAATGTTGCAACAAACACGCGGTTGTTTGTATTAGATTTGGATTCGAATCGGAAACGCTTCTCGGACAGTTGTGTGTGAACAAGTGAACTTTCATTGTGTCACCGCTCAGTGTGTCACTGTGCGCATTAAGCTGCTGCTATACCAGCTTCTCTGGTTTCACGCTTTCCTCAATACTTTTCATCTACACTGCAGGGATTTGCTCCCATTCAGCCTCAGGGGCATTAAACCCTATTAACTTCACTGCTTCTGTTGGCCAGTACATTTCAAAGCAATGGCTTTGAAATGTGTGACGACTGTCTCATATGAGTTGGTCCAGTGTCAGCTGAACAAAATGTAAGATTTCCCAGAGCGAAAATATAAAAATAAAGCTGCTGGAGAGCAAAAGCACACAATACTAAATGGTCAGGGGGCGACCACATACTTTTGGGAATTCAAAACCAAAAACTGCTGTGAGACTCAGATTTTACATTTACTGTAAACATATCATGAAATATCTGTATCATGAGACAAATGATGGGTTACAAAATAGCTGTATTTAAACTTGACCTTGCTTAGAAGGGTCACGCACCAGTGCGTTCAATCCAGATGATAACTCCAAGAGCTGAAAGTTGGGCCAACTGCAGTTCCTGTAGTGGCCGCTTGATTCTCGCTCTCAGAGTGAGTCAGTCCGCATAGACTCCCATGTTGAAAGGTCCAACTTTACAGCAGAAACAAACATGTCCTTCTGTTTGTTTGTTTCTATGGGTACTTACCCTTCTACTAATAATTCGATGTATTTTTATATTGTTCGTTCCTATAGTTGATTCGGGGGCCGATCATCGTCTGCCAAGCCTCGCAGCATTTTTCTCATCTCAGAAATCACACTGGTTGCTTGGACGTGCAGACTTTCAAAAAAGTCTCCGTGTCAGTTTTGGTAAGTAGAGTTCGGATAATTTTATCATTTTTAAAATCTTACGATAACTTTATGGATCCAAAAATCAAACATGAGTCTGGCCAAAAATCCTCGATGCTTTAAACCGTGGAGTCCAGAAACCAACGAGTGACGTCACAATTGCTCGATCTGTCTTCTAATGACTTGTTGAGATCTGTGAAGCAATCCTAAACCTACAGGCTATTAGAAAGCCCTAGTGATGCCACACATTTAAAGTAAAATTACCTCTCGTAGATGTAAGGGGAAAGTCTTACATCAGACATGAAAAATCAGACACCTAATTTTTTTTCAACATGTCTACGCGGGATTTCAAACGAAACTGAAAATTCCGTCATCAACAAACTGGATATAACGTTTAGTGATGTTTTGCTGTGATCAGCTCATTTAACTTCAGTGAAGTAATGAGTGAGTGCTTCAGTCCAACACAGAAAACATCATCAGCCAGGTGCTTTCAGACACGCTGATGGGAAGGAACAAAAAAAGAAACGAAAAAAAAAATCTCACTGATCCATTTGAAATCAGCTGACTTGATTTGTAAAGTGATTAAAAAAAGAAAAGACCCACAGTGATAAAATGTGATGACAAACTGAGAGAAGAAAATTGCAAATTTGTGCAGAACAGATATGAAAAATCACCATGCCTTGGACTAAAATGAAAGCAAGGAAACTTCAAAACTCTGATGACAAGCGACAGCCGTGCTCAGCCTGATAAGGAAGCTAAATGACAAGAGAACGCAGTGTGGTGGAAGCGTGGAAGAGACGACGACACGCAGGAAATGACAAAGCAAAGGCATAAATGAAAATAGCCTTGATGCAGAAAAACGAAATCAGCATGGTGAAAGACGCGATTGATCAGCAGGACAATAGACAGAGAACAGAGGAAAGAAGCGAGTCTCTTACTCTGACCAAAGCATTGTTCTACTCTATGCACCACGGTCTTTTATCTATATAGCAATGTCTGCTGAATACATTTGTGGAAAGACATAATATGTTTTACGGCCTCGGTAACTGCGTATCTGTCAGTTGGAGCCGGCGCTGCAGGTGAGTTTGTTGATTTCTAAGGGAAACTTTTTGATTTTGTTGGCGTCCATTAAAACCTCAAACTTACAGCCACAAACCAGCTGAACACAAAACTACACACAGGTGCGGAAGACATCTACACGGTGGGAATCAGATTTAAGGAATAAAAGTACCGAGTTTTCTGGCTATAACTTTTATGGACAAAATCTCTAGACACAGCCCAGGGTAGAAGGTGTTCTCAAGATCACACTTATTGCTTTTCTTTGACTACGGAGTCCACTTGACTTCACTGAGCAATGACTTCCAGCTTCTACTGGGCCGTGGTCTGAGGCCATGGTTCTCACTGCGGAAATGATGTTTGTATTCATGTATCTCTGAGTCTAATTCATAAGCAGCTGAGAGTGGTACAGGACTGATGGATTAGCATGAAGCGTGCACTGATGCGGATGCTGTGCTTATCTCTTTTGGTGATGGGAGAGCCAAAACCTAAAACTAAAACGAGAAACATCACCAGACAATGCAGAGTGGAGAACCCATCAGAGGACACATTCTCCCAAGAAGTGTGCATTACTTATTTACAATGAATCACACTGTGTGTACAGAAACAAGTCAAATCTTTTATTACAGATTATTTCAGGTGTACTACTGACGGCGGGAAGAGAGATGAAGGCGTGAGGTCCAATCCAGAGAGCGCATCGGCTGGGTAAAGATTCAGTTTTCTGTGTTCACGTAGCATTCGGTCTGAAAGACATGTTATGTTGTTATTCTTATGTAAAATGTAAAATGCTGTGCGATCGATGTGGCGTTCACGCCAGAAATGCACGCTGTGAATCGGCCGTTTTGTGGATCAGTATATTAATAATTTATTACATTAATAAACTTAATGTCAGGTATTATTTTGGTCGGGATATATGAACAGTCATTTATGGAAATATGTGCAAGCATACATGGAAATACAATATATAAAGCAAAAACAGAGTTTTTCCACACACAGCTGAACCCTCTCAGGCAGCTTCCATGTACTTTCTTTAAGTAGTCTTCAGGAACAGTTCTCCAGCTTTTGTGCCGTGTTTTCAGACTCTGTATATGTATTTTACAAATGAGATATAAAATATATTGTAGTGAACTTGAGGTGTTTGCATTTGTTTCCTTTTTATCTGTAGTCAGAGGCAGGCTCGCTGCGTTCATTCTGCCTGGCACGCTTAAAGCTTGCCCCAAGCCTTATCAGCAAATATAAAAATATTATCAATCTTTTTGTCCAAGGAAGGAAAGAGAATAAGCAAATTTTGCTCAGTGGCATATCTTCCTTAAAGGTGACCAGTCTGTTTGTTAATGTAAAGAAATAAAAAAGAGTATTGAGCGAAGTGACACAAGAGAAACAAACACTGCAAATGGATCTCAGCTTTTCCCCAAAGCACGTCTGGTATGTTGTGATGAACACAGAGGTGCTTCTGCATGAGCCCATCATCCATCTTTGAGGCCCCAGAGTTCAAGAGGAAACTGGCGAAATAGTTATTTCCTTTGGATAATGAACATATGCAAGTTTTTTCTTTTTATTTCTTTTTCATCAGCGCAATCCACTGCAGCTGACGTCAGGCTGGCCACAGCTGCTGCTCATGTGTGAACGTTTTAACCCTTCAGTGCCTCGTGTATCATAGTTGATACATGTGGTTGAGACGCGAGTTTTTGAGACTTCCACATCAGCAGTGTGATTTTTATTTTCCTTTTTCCTCCCCATAGATTGAAAATTTGCACAATGCATTTTTAAGTACTGCAAAAATAAAAAATAAATAAATAAAATGCTTGATGTTTCAAATATGATGTTCATTAAATCTCGTACATGCAAATTCATTTTTGAAAATTTGTCACAAGGTTCAATAAACGGTCCATTTAAAAGAAATTCATTTGTTGGCAGTTATTTCATGGCTCAGGCTTTAAGGGGTTAAACTTTAGGGGGATGTGTGTTTGACATGCAGAGTTTCTCTGATGCAAAAACACGTTGTTTTGCAAAATGCATTGGTTGAATTTATGTGAGAAAACCTTAATTACACGTGAAAAGTAGAATTTTCTCCTCCAAGTGTCTGATGCTTTCATAACCACACTGATGGCACTGCCCTGCTCTCTTTTCTTGCTCTTTCTTACATGTGTGCTTTTTGAGCCTAACTGACCACTGGCACCACAACAAATTGCCCTTCAGAGATAATAAAGATTTACTCGATGGCAGCGTCCGGACCAGGCTTCACCTGCTGAATTCAAACCCTCTGTGACTCTCCATGAGCTTCTGTAATTACTCTCAGCCAAATATCCTTTTGTGCTCAGCTGTGAGGCGAGACAGGGGTGTCCTCTGACTCCCCTCCTCTTTGTAATCTTTATCGAACCATTATCCTGTCCTGTCTGTCCGACAAGCCGACTCTATTACCAGTATCACCACACGCACTATGAGCTTTCCTTCATGCTGTCATTGCTCTACAAGTACAGGTTTTCAGAGGCTGATAGCAACCTTTTTACATTAAAGCTGTTAAATATCTTTAATCACCTCATGTAGGCTTTCACCATCACTTATGCGCGTTTCGACAGGGAAGGGATCTTATGAATTGTTTGCATTACGATTTGACAGGGCTGTAGTAAGGATTTAAAAAAAAAAAAGATACTGACGTCCTCCTGCGCTGCTGCAGATCATTGAAAAGAGATCTGAAAATTGCCTAAAAGCACTCAGTTTTCTCCTTCTGCATAAAATGTAAAAAGAAATATATTAATTTCAGCTAACCAATACTTCCACCGTGTGCAACTTCAGATCACAAAATGTAGCAAGTTTAGAAACTGCTGCGTTCTTATCCAGAATCGGAGAGGCCCCGGGTCATCAAGTCTGCCCGTTCAATACGGCGAGAAACTCTGTGCAATCAAAGACCGACACTGGCTGGTCATCGGTGCACGTGTTAGGTTTACTCAGAACTGCCTCCCTTCTGCTCGCTTAGAAAACTCATTATAAAAGATGAACATATCCACCATGAGGTTACTGACTGCACCGCACATTTTGAAGCTTTAACATCATCTTTTTAACAATTTAAAAGAAGAAACGCATCATCCCTCATAAAGTTGTTATGAAATGAGAAAGAAAGTGTTACTAACTTGGCCTTGGCTGAGTTCACAAACCAAAGGATTCAGTTTCCCATCAACCAAAAAGGTAGTGAGGTGTGAATGTGTAGGGTATCAATAGTTCACAATAGTTGGCGGACTGATAATTAAACAAAACCTGAGAAACAAAGAGCATCATGAACAAGTGGAAGGAAATCAAGACCACCTAAAAATATTCTTCCATCATCAACTACGTAATACATATCTAACGTCGCTGACGCACAGACTCGAGCATGCTACCCATTAAGTTATGAAACTTAAAATCAGCTAACATTCTGAATTTGACAAGAGAGC
The DNA here is from genome assembly GCA_015107715.1 of Tylochromis polylepis. Classification (NCBI taxonomy): domain Eukaryota; kingdom Metazoa; phylum Chordata; class Actinopteri; order Cichliformes; family Cichlidae; genus Tylochromis; species Tylochromis polylepis. Next base: position 10,396 of record VVHJ01065037.1, read on the forward strand.
TGTACACATGCTCTATATCACACAGTTTTTCTTCCAGTTGTTGTAAATAGTTAGACCGACCTAAACAATCCCTACTGCAACTGTACGTCACCTGTGGATGTGTATAAAGTTATCATTTATACAAGACCGTCCAGACTGGTTTTACCACGATACCGACACTGAGCTTTTCTCTCCAATTTCTATCTATTCTGTTTACTTTGAAACAGCACCTGTAGGCACTCCGCAGTGTTCTTTATTCATCTTGTTGTCTAACAATAAACCAAATAAGTCCCTCTTTGTCAGCAACTTCTTCACCAGCTCAGTAACATTTAGAAGAGTCTTTAAGTCCTGGTATTCCACTGCCCTGCATATCCATTGTATGGTGGCCCCTAGAGACAAAGCATGTACAAACTCCAAAACACATGCAAACCCCAAAACACAACGGAAGTGCTCCAGGACGCTAGGGGCAGTGTTGAGCTTTTGTTACCTAGTGGCTACACAAGCCTGGAAGTTCCTAATGACCGGATTTGGTGTGTGGTAGTAAAAGGTAAATGAACATTTTTTTAAATTATTTGAAGATATATGAGTGTTAGGGTTAGGGTCAGGGGGTTAGGGTAAACGGATAAGAGAATAAAGGGAATAAACGGAACAAAATTGCTGTTTATTTTGCAAATCGAGCTCAACACTGCCCCTAGCGTCCTGGAGCACTTGCGTTGTGTTTTGGAGTTTGCACGTGCTTTTGAATTTGTACGTGCTTCGGGGTTTGTACGTGCTTTTTGGAGTTTGTACATACTTTGTCTCTAGGGGCCACCGTACCATTGCACACACAAGTCAAACCAGTAAGAAACTTCTGTTGACACGGGGAATGAAAAGGTGAACTAGACCCTGTCTCGTCTCTTCCGTTGACAGTAACAGAACACTTTGCAGAACCCCCCTAAATAAATTAGCCAAGCCTGCTTCCAATTTTGGAATTAGCCTCATTCAAGCTAAACAATGCCCAAATGCTGAAACTACAAATCTGAATGTGTCATAAATGCATCCCATGATTTCCTGTGGATACAATTAAATCCTGAAGCTTTCCAATATCTAGCTCCCTCATTGGTAATGTTCCCCAAAACATTCAGAGTGCGCTGATAACAGAGCTAATTTTGGTCTTTCACAGTCCCACCATCACCTCAAAGACACAGCTGTCTCCGTTGACATATATTATACATGAATAAAACTGAGTGTGAAACTTTCAAACTTCCAAACTCAAACCATCACTATTTTAAGATCATAAGAAGTGAGCAGGAAATTCCTCTAGAATTCCTCGAGAAGAAGGGCTACTCCTCCACAACTTAAAATTACTCCAGGTTCCCTCTCTGGAAGAGAGTAATATCACAGTAACCCTCCTAGGGTTATTGTAATATTACCACAAGGTGGAATCAGGTTTGTTGCATCAGAATATTAAAAATGACCACAAATTAGGAATGCATCTAAACTGATACCCTCCATGATATTAGCATCCCTGCTACAACATGTCAGTTGGACTGAAAAAGCCAAGCATAATAAAGTTTGCGTGAAATTCGCCTCTCAAGTTTGTCGGCCAGTTAAACTGGAATTTACGTGTCAACGAGCATCACCCGAACACACCATAACCAGAAGAGGACAAAAGAGTAAAGATGGAGCAAAATGAGCATGAGAGTGAATTTTTGCGTGTTGTCACGTGTTCATGTGTCAGTGCATGTGCTTCATGCATGTTTGTTTACACAAACACATTTGCATAATTGTGTGTGACACATACATGCACAATTTACAGCTGACGCGTTTGTGTGCGTGTTGTCGCCTGCATGCGGGTGCTGTTTGCTGAACTCTTGAAAACAAAGTGCTAGAGCTTAGCAGAGTGTATCTTCACACCATCATGGAGAAGAGGGAGCTTTATTTCGAGGTGTTACGCACTCTCTCTAACACTCACACACACTTTGTGTTGCAGAAATAAAAGACTTCCCTCACTTTCACTTGTACTGACAGGACGGCTTAGAAAGCTTCATTGTGATTCACACATCAGTCAACACTCTGCAGTGAAAGATTAACGTGGCTTTATTTGGACTACTCAAACAAGGAAACTGTGAATCTATGAAGACTTCCTCTGAAACACCAATTACACTAAGGCAACAGCAGTTAACACAGCTGCATGCGTGTTCAGCGTCGTCTAGAGATTAGTTTATGTACGAGGCCTAAATATAGGGCAACGACATTATAGGAATCAGAGACATAGCACTCAGTGTATCCTGAGGAGAAATGTGTTGTCATGCCGTTCATGGCGGTTTCAGCTGCGTGATGGCAGGCAAATACTGGACTACTTTGATATTACACCTACAGGGGCTGCTTGGCTATGGAAGCCAATGACACGAAGCTCCCAGTACACCATTTTTCTGCTGATGTTAACACCAGGGAAGGTTGGGAAGTCAGCAGTTACCACAGGGAGAGAGGTGGGGTACACCCCGGACAACAGATCGCCAGCCTATCGCGAGGCATAAATAATGATTTGATATTTTTTTAAAAATCACAATATTAACAAAATGATGTAACAATATCACGATATACTACAAATTTTACCAACATTTTACTTTTGTAAAGATTCCTAAAAATGCTTTCTAACATTAACACTAATAATTGTGACTAGTAATGTGCATGCCAGCTGATTAGATTACAGTGAAGCACAATATTTCCCTGAATTGTTATACTGCTATAAATAGACTAAGACTAAGACCCACAAAAAGAAGCTCTGACTCAAACGTATTGTTAAAAAAAATTACATTTTCTTTCCCAGTTTGGTGAAACAGTTGGTTATGTTTGTGCATAAATCCTCATTTAAAAAAACAATAAATATGGACCAAGTCCATTTGAGTAATTAGTGTTTAGTTATTTGTGCATGAAGGTCAACAGTGCCAAGCTCTGTGATCACATACAGTTAACATCACATTCATAAGGAAAGTCCTTAACCTGTGCTGTTGTGTTCAGAAGCTAACACAGCTCCACGTTCTCACAGTTTGTGACTCACTGGCATTGTGCCTCCTCCTGTCACAGTCTGGTATTGAATGAACAGTCTCGCTGCTTTAAGTGTTCAGATCAGGCTGCCTGCTGGCCACCCTGCTGGCTCTTCCAGAATGAAGCTGCGGGTTAAATCCCCGACCTCTGGATCGACTCCCACTGCAGCTTCCTCTCTCCTCTGTAATTCCCCGTGGGGATCATTAAAGCTACACCTAACCGTGAAGTCAGACCTTTGAAAATTTCCCGGTTCTGTTCACCATCTCAGGGAGCCCTGATGGAGCTGCTGAATAGATGTTGGCAATAAAGAGGAGAGGTGGATATCAATACAAGTTCAGGATGGTACATTATTAAAAGTAAAGTTTTAAAAATGGAAGTTTAACTGAGGCAGTAAAGTACTTCATATAAGATTTAGCAGTTATCAAAAGTAGCTGATTTTTATCTATTTCTCTCAGTGATTACGCTGACCGGCAAAAATAAAAGATCAATTGGTACAATCTCTGATCTGATCGGACCGCCTGGTAGGTCTACAAGGACACTGAATCATTAGTGGCAGATCAACAGGTTTTTGTTTCTCATTTGCAGTTTTGTTTGACACAATAGCAGGTTGGCGTCGGTACTTTTATCTTCAAATATGTTTCGATCTCTTTACATTGATTTTGAGATCTCTTCTGGACTCTGCACTCTGACTGACGTTAACAGACAAAGAAGGAAGACCCATGTGCTGAGGCTCCATTTGGGACGGATCATGATCCACATTCTGAAACATGTTGAATTATCCTAATTATTCTTTTTCATGTCATTTTCAGATCAGCTCTCGTTTTGTGTCTTGGAATCCTTCGTGCATCACGTTGTGCCACAGGTCTAAATGTGAGCCAGCTCTGGCTCATATGTGTTTGAGGGTGAAAATTTAGGCCAACCTGGAATCACTCACCCAATTGTTGGCACTCAGGCCAGGTTTGGGCCAGCATCAGCCAGTGGAATTAGACCCTGGTGTATCAGTCATGCTTTGTTTGGAATTCATGTGCTGAATATGGAGGAGACAATTTGGCCTTCCTCGGCTGTATCTTGTTTGAATGTGTTGCTGATTTCCACAGCTGTAAATCCTTATGTTCTTATATGCTACCTGCAGGATATTTTAGTTATCGTATTTGTTTGTGTTGGGATAAAATATTTCCTAGATCTTTGTATGTGTGAAAAAATTACAGTTTAAAGATAAAGAAATGTGCGTAAAAAAAACTGCACTTATTTGATCTGCACCAAAGGTATGACTTTAATACTCTGTTACAGAATCATGACTTTTCTGGGGTCATCCTCTGAAAAGACAAGGACAACTACGAGGATGGTTTTTTTGTGTTTTTTTCCCCGTTCAGTCGAGGTGGAGGTGACAGGTCAGGTCCCTCCCTTCCAGACTTAAATATGAGGCAGAGGTGGAGCTCAGCAGGTAAGTTCCGTGCACCTCCAACTAAAGTACTGTAATCTTGAGGGACGTTTTCTTAGATTACAGGCTTTTCAGTCCTCACTCCAACGGAAAGCATGGAGGACACTTTTACCAAGAGGTGTTGCTGAAGTTGTTTTCTTTTTTTTTTTTTGGTAAGAGATAAAAATGTCTTTGCTAAGTGTATCCTGCAAGGTCTGCCCCATCTCCCTCATTGTCCTCGGCTGTGTAAGAGAGAGTGACAGCAAGACGAGCAGTGTGGCAGCTAAAAGCATTCTTGTAGACTCGTCCTCATCACTTCACTCTCCCTGAAAATCAAGACTCTCTTTCATTGGTCGTTTGTTTGCAAAGAAACTCTGAGTGTCGGTGAATCCCGGCGCTACCACAGCAGTCATGTCTGCTACCACCTGAATTTTATTGAGTGCCTTTATTGTTCTTGGGCCCGCTGAGGTGTACAGAGATGCCGGATGCTTTAATTAAAAGTTCCAGACTTCATCCCAAAGGCTGTTTGGGGGAGGTAGATGTACCTGTATGACTTTTCTGTCTTAGTGATCTCCAGCTGCAGTCAGGTTTCCTGCTTCATGGAGTGAACAAGAGCTGAACATGCACGAAGCACTCTTGTGAGGGCAGAAAGAAGGACAGATGAATACACTATAAAAACATGAATGTTAGATTCACAGAAGCTGTTTAAACCAGCTAAATAGAGAACACAGTGGCTTGGTGCATGCTCAATCATCCAGGTAAGGAAATCTCAAAAAGTTGATTCTGTTCATCTGGACGTAGAGTTTTCAGTGGGAGAAACGTCTCATCTTCAGTCTCGGCTGACTGCAGGTTTCTCCAACCTTATAAACAGTGCATTTGCACAATGACTGAAACTAGCACCAGTGATGAACAATGGGCTGTGAGGTCAGTTTTTTTTTTTTTAATCATTAATGATAAAGAAGTGATACGTTAAACTTTACAGTAGAAATAAACACTGGAAGGAAAATAATTAAATGAATGTGAAGGAATGAATTAAAAGATGTTTTGGTCTATATTGGTAATTATGCTAGCAGACAGTCCAAGAAGCCTGTGCTCCAGTTTTGGTGAGTGAAAGATTTTATTTGGATGTTAGTGAGCACTAATTAGCGGGTATCTGAGCCTGTACAACGCATCTACAGGATACGGTCCATGGATACCATCTGCAGCTGATAACTCCACCTTCTCATTTGTGAATGGCACAGGGGAGTCCAACAACCAGTCAGGGGAAGCTCTTGGGAAATCAGAAAATTAATTCAGAAATACAAATCAAACAAAAGCATGTGAAAAGTGGTTGAAAATGTGGTGGGTTCTATTGATTTCAATGTGCACAGGCATCCTGCTTCGGTAAGACATGAGTTATATTGGCTCTGTAACAATACAGTTAACAGAATGGTCCAATTACAAGAGCAAACGTTTTTAATTTTACTAACTATTGAAAGTAAATATGTGTTTAAACACATCCTGTGTTCCAAGTTTGCAAATTAAAGATGTTAGGCAATGGCAGACAGTGGACCAAACCACTGTCAGGGATGTGAGGTGGAAAAGATTCACTGATTTATTGTTTTCCACCTTATAATTAAACTAATAGCTTTCCCCGCATGTATGTTTTTAATTTTGTATATCTACAGTGACAAACTGAGGAGGAGAACACTGTTCACAGAAAAAGGAAGCTTCACCTCTTTATCTACCCCGGTAGCAGGGTGGCAATCAGATTTTATACTGAGGTCTAACACTGACGCATCAGAACAGTACTTTTCAAACCACTGAAAGGCTAAACCTGTATGCTGTCTATAGAATTTACTCATTCAGCAGATACAGAGTGATACACTCATCCCACAGGATGGTATACATGTTACAGCGGTTAACAGGATTCCTGTAACCGATTCGAATCGGTGATTTTTTTTTCCAGCACTCTCAGACTTTCAGTTAAAAAAACAACAACAACAACAAAGCCTTCTGTAGGTTAAAGTCTTGCTCCTTGCACTTTTTGGGTTAGGTTAAGAAGAAAACCAAGGTTTTGGTTAAATAACCTTACGACACCTTAGAAAGCTCAAACTGACAAAATTTACGGGGACTTTCAAAGTCATGCACATTTTATGACTAGTGAATTTCCAAAAGAATGAGCGAGTTTGCATCAACACAATCAATCAAGGTCCGATATTCTTTAATTTTTCTTTAAGCTCAGCTTTCGGTCTCCACCAGTCATGGGAAAAACTGACCAAATCATAATGAAGGGAAAGCTGACGGTGGCTTTACGGGAACGTGTTCGTGCTTGGACACGTTGATGTTAACGAATAAATTATAAATGATATAAATAATGAATTTAATTTGTTCTTTAATTTAGGCATTGGTCGAATACAGTATTCAAAAATTCTAAATATAACATGCTGTTTGCCTACATTATTTTTAATATGCAGAAATATTAGTGATTGCTTAGTCGCGTAAAACCACCTGAATCATGTGCATGCATTCATGCACATTTACTTTGTTTTTAATTTTACATACCTTCGCAAAGGAAGTGTACGAGAAACTTCGAACTCAGTGGTTCATGCGCTTGTTTCAGAAATGTGACGAGAACGTCTAAAGTTGCTGTTTTTTTTTTTTTAATGGAGCTGTTTTGACTCTGATAACTTAAAGTGTCCATTTTTTACAGTGTGCTCTCCATTGTGCAGTGCTGACACGCATAAAAAGTTTCTCTGCTTCAATTTGTGCCAATCTGACTTTGGAAAAAGGGGAAAATGTGTTCTTTCTCCACGGCGATCCATCTTCAAAGTGGGCCTGTGTGTGCTGAGAAGGATGGCGGTGGGGTGATAAGTGTTGGGGATGTAGTAAATTTGAATACAATGACATAAAATAAAGCTGGTTGTCATGCTCTGCGGTTCTGCTCCGGCGGGCCTTTCCTTTCTGTCTAAAGCTGCTCGACACAGTTCCGGATTTACCAAATCCTCCGAAGACGAAACGAACCCTGTCGCTTCATTGTGTGAGAGCTGCCATGAAACACCCCCCACCTCACCACCATCCCGCCTCCTACACGGCCCCTCTCTTTCTCTCGATAGAGATTTTAGTGGCGTGGGGGAGGGGAGGGGGTTGGTGGCACGGAGGGCAGGAAGTCGGTTTGCTGTTTGAGCTTTTAAGCATTTGGGGATTGGTTTCAATTTAAAGCCCTGACGTAAAAAAAGAAAGAATCAATTTAAAGAAGCTGGGTCCCCAGGGTCACCTGGTTGAGCGAGCACTGGAAATGACAAAAAGAGAGGGAGGAAAAGAGCAAGAGAGACAGACAAAGAAACAGAGGAAAAATAATTATAGGAAAAACTACCATGTTTCAGGGAACTAAGAGAAAAAAATAAATCTGCATAATATACTTAATTAGCACCGTCTTTGATTTGTTCAAATGATTTCTAACATTAATCTACGACTGGGAGAAATTCTCAAATGCTTAATGTGAAAATAGTTTAATGAGGAGGACATTTAACCAAGAGCAGAAAAATTGAAAATATTCCCAAACGCTATGAAGATTATGATAATGGTACCAAGAAGAAAATGGCTTGATAACCTTTTGAAGGAAAAAAAAAGTAGAAAATGAGGATAAAAAAAATGATCAGAATGCTTTTCTTTGGGTTCACCTTTACATCTTAAAATAAAAAAATAAAATAAAAAAAAAAAATCCTGGGTATACATTGTAGAAAAGAAAAGAAAAACAAAAACAGCCAAATACAAACAGGAAAATCAGATCCTAACATTACATTATATTGTCATAGACAGCGGGAGCTGACTGTGTGTAGAGTGAATATTGGACCCAAAAGCAGACCAAAAAATGGAGTGTGAAACGTGACTTGAACAAGACGTGAGCAGTTTATTGTGGCTGATAACAAGAGTACACAAACAAAGCAAAGGCGAGCGGGGCGAAAACTAAACTATGATGACTGTGACATAAGACATGAACATGATTCAGGGCAGGTGCATGCAAGAAACTATGAGGAAACAACATGAACATGAGCAAGATCTGAGCTGAATCATGAAATACCGGAGCGCGACGTGACATGGTGGAAGGAACACAGACGACCTGACAAACACTGAATGAAAACATACGGACTAAGACTACGTTTACACTACTCCGGATAAATTAGAAAACGGCGTTTTCGTCTAAAAACGCTCCCCGTCCACACTATTTTCAACCGTTTCCGAAGAGTTGTTCATCCACACTGAAAACGCTTACGTTCCTGTACCGCGCATGCGTGAAACGTAAGATGATTCAACCTGCGTCATTTCCGTCTGCCGTTTATTCACTTATTTACTTTACATTCTGTCTTCTTTGAAGAAAAGCTATCTGGAGCATGTACAAACTGATAGTAATCTTTAATAAGGCCGTCAAAATTGAGAGCAAACAAAACAACTGCTGTACAACGCCGTCCGCCATCTTAGTTGAATTGGTCATATGACTGCATCACATGACTAAAATGCGTCATTGTTTCCAAAAACCTCAGTTTTTGCAGTCCACACGGCGTTTTCCAAAATCTCCACTTTTGCCGGAGTTTTTTGAAACAATCGTTTTCAGAGGCGACATCTCCGTTTGTGTGTAAATGAAAGGCGCAAATGAAGGAAAAAGTATACGTTTTTAAGGGAAAACGTAGATGTGCAAACGGGGCCTAAATACACACAGGAGGTGATCAGAGGAAGTGGAAACGCATGGGGGAAACAGCTGACACAAATTAACATAACGACGTCACAGGGGAAGAGTAAACCCAAACACATTGAACAAAGAAACACAAGACTTTCAAAATAAAACAGGAAACACTGAGAGACGTAGACATGACAACACAGGCTTGACAACATGAAACCTGACTAACACAGAAGACCTAGGTGAAACATAAACTAGACTAAACTCAAGGCAAACAAATAATAATCCTAAAACTCAACCTTATCTCAAGATATAACATAAGAACTCAAAACATAACCTGAAAACGCTGGGTCACAGAACCCGCCCCTGACATATATTCTCTTATTTTATAGTTTAAATGATGTTTTGCTTAAAATTTGGTCAATTAATTTAGTTTAATAAGTTAAATTAGTCAGTCTTGTTTTATTGTCACCAGGCATAAAATGTCTGACATCTTAAGTCTTATAATATATTGTAATTTATCTGTAATTTGTCTAGTGTGTATAGTGTGCTTCTTTTGAAAGTCTTTTGTATGTTAATTGAGACTCAAAGATGCTATGTGCAGCTCTTTGAAGAGATGAAATAGTTACTAGGACTTCTTACTGAGCACTCATCGTGGTTAAAAACATCAACATCATAACATAAGAACTCCCAGGAAGAGACAAGCAGCAATGTGGGGACCGGAGACCACGGAAAGTCTCTGAAATTCAGCTGTGAGCCAAGCGATTACCATTGCTAGTAAAAGATACCTGCGATTTATCATGGGATGATAAGTCCTTTAGAGAGTTACCTAGCAAACAGTGTCTGGAATGTCCACTACCTACGAGCTATCAGCTAAATAGCAATGCAAAACAACTGAATGACAGCGTTTTAGTCATCTGGCAACAAGTATAGTGGCATCAGCCTATCGTCATTTCTCTTTACAGTATACCCTGATTTTGGCAATGGGAGGTAAAATTCTTGTTCTCAAATACACGTGAGGCCCTTACTGGCTGTTATTGTGATGTGTACAGTGAATTAGAAGTCAAAAACAAGTTAAACATCAAGTTTCTCAGCCTTCATGTGTTGGAGCAGCCATCATACAGATACCAAGTCATTTACAGCTAAGAAACTGATCTAAGTGTTCAAACAGTCTCTGAAAAACAGACACGGCTTTTTCTTACTGTTGTGTTTTTGACTCTGGTCTTCACACTCTCTGGTTTCACTGACTTATGAAGCACTGGGTGATGTATTCACTACAGAATATTCTATTTAAATAAACTTTACTCAGGGAATTCTAACAGTCATGCCAGTTAAAGCTCATTTGAATTTGAGAGACAGAGGGATGAGGTGCTCAAGGATGCGCAGGCAGAAGGAAGGAGCTTGAATCAGATCCAGACGTGGAAAGTGAGACGAGCCGACTGCCAAACGCAGCCAGGACTTCAGAGAGAGAGAGACGGAGAGTAATTAAAGGTGTTTCTAAAGGGGCCGTTTGATGTAAAGCTTCCCACCAGGACTCGCTTTCACGCCGCGGACAGGAGGAGAGTTAACATGACAGTTGGCAATAAATCTTAAAACACTTTTGTTTGTTCCTGCACAGATAAACACACCGAGGCACCGAATCTGTCAGGATCTCAGAAATCTAAAAATACTCTGCGGTTTAATTAGGCCAATGATGACCCGGCGAGCTTTCAGAGGGGTAAACAGACGCTTTCATGCCTCCTGCCTTTTGTTGTTTAGATGCAGAGGCACCTTCTTTCAGGTAGCGAAGCTGCCAGAACCTCAGGAGTCACTTCAACCATAAAAAAAAAGCCTCCTTGTTTTGGTAGAAGGGCGCCGTTGCTGTTTATCTGCCAGCAATTAGCATGGCAAACGCTACGGCTCTGGCCTGCATTCAACGTGTTTCCATCAGCAAATACATTAGCTACACAAAATCAACTAGGAGAACGCAAAAGCAATGCAGAAAACAAACTATAGACGTGACAACACAAAGCAGAACAGCTCAGAGACAAACAAGATGTTTTACACCGGGAAGCTAATCATCCTCAATGCAGCGCCGCTCGCAGTGTGGATGATTAGTTGCTGCACAATCTCTCGAGGAACGTCACGTTAAAACACAAAGAAGGCAGCATCGAGTCCTCATCAACACTGGAAAGTAATCCTCGTTCCTGAACGGCATTAACCTAAATTTTGAAGCAGCAGAGAAATATTTATTCTACCGCTGAAAGCTAGCGCAGCCACGTGTCACACTAAGCTTTGATTGGGGTTATTTTTAGGCCAGAACTTGAATTGAAACTCAGTTTGAAACAAGCATGTCTATAGTTCATGTGGGTTTCTTCTCATCCATTCAAAGGGAACATGATAGTTTATTATGTATTAGGTATGTCTTTGTAGGCAGGAGTTCATTTAAGATAACTACTGAACATTTCTGCATTTACACAAATAAAATACACTAAATAATAAAACGCAGCTATGGCAGGTGCATAAGGCCGAGATGAAACCCTGCAAAAAGAACGATTTTTAATGTGAGCTCAAGCACATGCATTTATTTTAAAGTTAAGTTGCATTATCATCTCCTTCTATGGTGGCCCAGAGAGGTCAAACGCACTGCAACGTATTTTATTTTTTCCCTGTCGTTCTGTTATGTTGAAGCTCTGTTGTGTTTTGTGTGCTTTTGCAGCGTTTTTCTAGTTGCTTGTGCATTTGACCTCTCAGGCTCGCCGAACCTCTGCTTCTTCACTGATATAATCTTATACACACATATCCAACAGGTTCCAGCAGTGTATTACAAACATATTACAAACTATCCTGACTGACCGCATTGGGATTTTTTTCATAGTCAGAGGGTTAAAGAGTATTGCTCCTGTTGACCTGTTTTAAATGTAGGAAAAAAAGTTTGGACATTGTTTATTCCCTTCATTTTTTCCCAATGTTTGTTCATTTATGTCCACTAATCAATATTTACTCATGATTTGGTGGCTAGTGGGCAGCACTGTTGCCTCACAGCATGAAGGTAGTTGCATGTTCTCGCTGCACCTGCAAAGGTTATCTCCAGCTAGTTTAGTCTGACTGGTGATTCTAAAGCGGCTTTAAGTGTGAATGTGACTGTGTCTCTGATTTAGACTGGTGAACCATCCGGACTGTGTCCCTGTGGATCCTATGGCAGCTGGGATAGATGTAATAACCATGCATCACGCAGAATCAGCAGGTGAGGGACAATTATTTTCTCATTTTCATTTGTGGTAAGCATATAGTCTGAGATCCACTGAGCAGTCTTGTTTGAGCAGACTTTACTTCCACACAGGTAAAGAGTTATTATGGAGAGTGAAAGACTGAATGCAGTTTCTTAAATGCAAAGCCACCGGCTATCATCACGTAACATTTAGCTTTTTACTGGCTTTCTTTACAATCTCGCTATCAAAAAAACCGATCAGAGGTCAGCAGTGCAGACTCAAAGTTTTAGGTTCAAAGTTCACAGACATTTGTAGATTTACTTCCATCCCTATGTTTGGACGCCATCTGTGTCCCTTCACAGTATTTTTATCAGTACACCAGAGCAGGTCTTCTCTGTGTATCTGAAGGTCATACAGAATTAATGCTGAAGTGGTCTGAATGAGATAAATCTGGCATACAATCAACCTGAAATAAGAAACGTGGAAGTATCGGCTAATTTGATCTAAAAACAAATAACAGTACCGAAATTGATGGGATTGTTCCTAAAATTTCATCTTCTCTCGTCTCGCTTTACATTCATAAAACGATCTGATAGGCCGAGTGAAGGTGGGAACAGAGTGTGACATTTCTTGTTTGCTCTCCTGACAGCCGTGTCAGTGCTTGCCGCTGAGAAGCAGGATGTTGAATCAGGCCTCGTGTTTGTTTCCCCCGACTCGACTCGACTCAACTCTACTGCGCTACTGTCGCTGCTCAGTCCTGTGTACACAAATCTGCCAGAGAAAAGATGTTCTGAATTGCAAACGACACAAAGGGAGCAAATGGGGTGAAGTGGTGGGGGAGGTGGGCGTTTGTGACAAAACTGCTCTGCCAGATGGGTGTAACACGGCGAGGAGAAAGCTGTTTATACACCGTCCGATCTGCAAATGGAGCGTCTGTGACGAGGTTCTCAGGACGAGAACGAGTCCGGGAAGGAGCATTCCCGCTAACGGGACACGATGAATAAAATTATTACATCCTGTCTCTGCCCGAGTCTCTTTATCTCTCCGTCCTTCCTCACAGCTCCGGTGTGAATCGAACCCATTCTGTTCCCATTTGTGTTTCCCCCTCCTCTCCTCCTCCTCCTCCTCCCACGCCTCCTTCTTCCTTTCCTTCATTTCTCCCTTTGCTCTTGTCTAAAATTGAGAACAGAACAGCTGGTAATTGAAGATCATTGTCTCTCCTCAGGCCCTCAGGATTTACAATGCTTCTCACTGCAGCTCATCTGCACCAGACAATTTTTCGGTTCCCTTTTTGTTTGCTCCCCCCCCCCCCCCCCCCCCCCCCTCCTCCCCCCCCCCCCCCTCCCCCCCCCCCCCCCCCCCCCCCCCCTCTCCCCTTTTTCC
>VVHJ01065039.1:7808-20316 GCA_015107715.1 Tylochromis polylepis
GGGAAAATTTAGCTGATTTCTACAACTTTAAGGCTCTAAAAATGTTTTAAAAACTTTATTTTTCATGTTATTATTAAATAGCTATACCCTTTTCCAGTATCATGTAATAATTTCCACTTTCTTGCTTGTATTAACTCTTTGAGACTTTTAGGTGGTCAGTCTGTTCGATTGGAACCGTCTGTATATATGAGTACTTTCTTTTGGATGCTTTACTAGCTCCTAAATCCAGTTTCTTACACAGGACACGCTGTCTATATCTAGGCCCCTTCCAAGGGCCTCAGCTAATCTGAGCATCTTAAAAATCTTATGTGACATCTCCTACACTTTGTCTCCCTGCATGATCACAAAATTAAACAGCTTCACTGCCATTACAGACAATTTTGTTAATGCTCTCCAGATGAACAGCAAAAGATTAGAGAGAGAGAGAGAGAGCGAGAGAGCGAGAAAGCTACATAGAAGAAAGCAGCTGTAAAAAGAAAGCTGGAGACACAATCTTCCATCTATGTCCAACACTAACATTGTCTAACTGCTCGTCACTATTACACGGTACAGTAAAGAGTCTCAGTAAATCTAATGCCAACTGCGTTCTCACAGAGGCAAAGTAAATATCACAAAATAATTGCACCATTTATTTGCCATGTCAACAAATGCAGGGCAACACATTGGCTTGTGGGAACCTGGCAACTGTTCTCTTTGCTCTAGGCTTGTTGTTTGACTGAATAAATATGATAAGAAAAGGTCCAAATGAGAAGCGGTGAACATTTTTGTGTGAGGCAATATTTAAAAGTTGAACAGATATGATGTGAAAATGTACAAATTAATATCAGTCTACATATCATCTGTATTCATTAATATTAACATGTAGAGAAATGCCTGTACATTTACACAGTAGTGACTGAATCATAATTTATTGTTCCAAGGCTGTAGCATGGGAGGTATATAGTTAAGCCTTGTACTGATATTTGTGTTTTTTAAGTTCATTGTGTAGCTTTAAAGACTTGTCAACTGTGTTTAGCTCCTCCCAAAACGGGCGTGGCTTCTCCAGGCTCAGGCTGGCACACCTGTGTCTCTTTAACATTTATCCTCAGCATTTAACTCTGGCTGGATGAAACACAGCTCCAAAAATAAAGAATAACTTGAGAGTCTAAGCCAAGTGTTCTGTTGAGCTGCTGTGAGAAAAATCTACCCACGTGCCTCTGGATCTTTGGGTAATTGGACTTTAGTGCCTAAGATGGCACTAAAACAATTAATTAATTCAAGACTGGAAAAACTGAAGATTGCAAACCTTTACAAACCTCTGTAATTCTGAGCCACAGCCAGTCTACCTCCTGCTGGCTGTGGCTCAGGAAGTGCATGATCTGCTAATTGGGAGGTCCATGGCTCAATCCCCGGCTCCTCCAACTTGCATGTCCAAAGTCAATATACTGAACACTGAGTTGCATCTGTGTGAGTGTGTGAACATTGGGTTAAAAGTGCTCCGGCATAGACAAGAGCATGTATGAATTAGTGAACAAGTGTGTGTAAATGAGACTTGTAGTGAGAAAGCATTTGGAGCAGAAAAGTGCGTTGTAAGTACCAATCCATGTAATACTCGCCCTGTGTTTCAATAAACCTGTTGAACCTTTAGCTTAACCTTTTTGCTGACAAAAAACTTTGGACGCACATTGTGCCATAAAAACTGCTGGGTCCAAAGCTGAAGCCCCTTTGATAGCCACAATGTCAGTGGCTGTTGAAGGGACCGCCACAATAAACGTACCACTGATTAGCATGTGTAGATAGTGGATTTACCACTATTTTCTTCCCACAGAAATGACTTCAACTTCTAATAATCAGCTCTGAAACCTGCGGAAGTTTTGCAAGTCCTGAAAGCGATTCTTTTTCAGATGAACTGAAACAAATAACTACTCTCGCAATGAGTTGAGTTTATGAGTTGACAAAATTAGTGCCAAAAGTAAATGATGGTCTGATTATATGTCAATATTGTGTTTCGAGCATGCCCCATTGCACCTAAGTTAGAAAAAAATCCAAGGTTAAGCACAATACTGCTGGTTTCACAAGAGGTTTTTATTAAGCTAGGCTACGTTCTTGGCTTGTAACTTCTTATTATAGCACAACCTCTGCCTGTCACACATACTGTATGTCTAAGTAACTCTAAAATGATTAAAAGTGAATCATTTCCAGCAGTCTGAAGAGGTTAAACCTCACAGTATGATCCAGTAAAAAAAAGCTTAATCATAGCCAACTGGCAAAAAAATTAACATGTTTATAGAAATGCTGATTAATGTGCACTCTTCTTATAATAAATGAATGAATATAGATATCTGCATAATTGTATGTCTCCCCCCAAAATGACAACATTTTACAACTTGTCCCTCTTTCACACATACACATGAAACTGTGTATGTGTGAAGCTCCATGCAAGGCGCTGGTGTGCCCAGTGGTGAACATATTTGATGTTTGCGCTCAAAGACAATTCAAAATGTGGACGAGAGGAGCCATAAAATGGAGTTTAAATCACCCACTCTATCTCATTCTCTCATTCTCATTCCCCACGCTCACAATTAACATTTTTTACTTTTGACATTTACATTTGACATTTCAGTAATAACATTATAAAATAAAACATTTACTTTCCAGAAGTATTCTACAAGAATTCAAACCACAGTGTGCACTAATGAAGCTTTTGCACGTCAGTAACGGATCGGGAAACTGTGTGATTGCCTTTGAGGGTCAGTCATTGTAAAGAATTTTGTATATATAGGATGTTATAGTTCATAAAGAGTCACCAGATTCTCAGCATACAGTGTACTTCCACACGATAAGCTGTCACAGTTAACTGTGTGGAGCGCTGCAACGTGAAGGATACAAAATGTAGGACACAGGAGGCATAAAAAAAATCTTAACAGAAGGTGAGGATCAATAGCAGAAAGTCCAAAAGGAAACCCAAAATCAAAACCATAGCTGGAAAAAAAGCAAGAATATCTCAGGAATGTACACAGAACTTAGTAAGTTCATACAGACACCACGCAGTCACAGATAACAGATGGGAAACAGGACACAGGTGAAGACAGAACACAGGAGAAAAAAATTAATTACAGGTAACTCTGACCCTTCAAATTAAAACAGGAAAAGGGCACAAAACCAATACTACGACATGGAAGGTAAACCTAAAGAAGAAGTCAGAACAAGGTGCAGAAGGCACAAGCACATAACTGAAGGCAAAAACTGAAATGCAATAATATTACAAAAAAACCAGAGCATATCACTTGGATGCCTGTGAAGCCAAAACAAGAATCACATTTCAAAAACAAAATAGCAATGAAATCCAAAAAGGAGCCAAAAAAACCCCCAGACAAATGCAAAAACACAAGAAGAACTGAATTAAAACAAGAATCCAAATCTCACAAGAATAAACAAGAATGCAGGAATCAAAGGCAACACTGAACCCTGGGTCAATGACAGCTGTGGTCTTATCAGCCAGAATGACTGAAAACACCTGTGCAGACACGCACGGCTCGAGATAACGAAATTATCAGCTGCGAC
Source organism: Tylochromis polylepis (assembly GCA_015107715.1). Lineage (NCBI taxonomy): Eukaryota > Metazoa > Chordata > Actinopteri > Cichliformes > Cichlidae > Tylochromis > Tylochromis polylepis. The sequence continues at coordinate 11,352 of VVHJ01065039.1, forward strand.
GGAGTAGCCTGTATTGTCTTCAGCATTTGTCTGTACATGTGTTTGTGTGTGTGTTTGTGAATGTGTGCACACAGTGCCAGAAGATCATGTCTGCCTAAATGTCCGTGGACAGATTTTATCAACTTGATAATGTCACGACCAGACGCAATAACGACAGGCTGCGTTTGAATAAGAGTATGATCTGGAGCCATGACTGCTGAGGAGCAGTGGCACTGTCACATCTTCTTTTCCATTTTTAATGCTTTTGTAACCCTCCATGTGATATATCTTTATCTAATATTTACCAGCCGCAATAGCATGCAGTCTAAGAATTCATCGGCTGAGCTGTGGCTTTTCCCAGAAAAAAACGCCTCTTAAACAACACCTGCTGTTTTTGATTGCTCCTAAATGTCTACAGTGTGTGATTTCTCATGCTAAATGATTATAAAACTTTAGTATTTTTCGCATTACGACCACTTGTGTTTACAAGAGGTGCTGCTGCTAGTGGGGTCAATTCATAGTAGCTGTATGAATGAGTGGTTAGAGCCCAGTATGTCATGGGTGACTGCACTCTGCACCAGACTCCTCAGTCACCAGACAGCCACTGTTAGTGCACTGCCTAAGCCCTTAAGGGAAGTTCCAACCCTCATCAGGCAGTAATGAAAAGGGGTGGATTGGGAGGTATACAGGGTCATGTCGTTGCATGTCTGTTCACTATAAATAAAATATAGCCAGAGATCTGCCTCAAATCACAGGTATGAAAAAGCATCTGACTTCACAGGTACAGTGATGTGAAAAACTGTTTGCCCCCTTCCTGATTTCCTAGTATTTTGCATATTTATCACACTTGTGTTTGATGATCTGAAACATGCATTTTAACATTAGACAAAGATAACGTGAGTAAATACAATATTTTTAAAATTATGAATTCATTGATTAAGGGATAAAAGTTATCCAAACCTACCTGATCCTGTGTGAAAAAGTAATTGTCTCTCGTGTTAGGTCGTGAATTAACTGTGATTAACTGTGTTTTTTGGAAAGCTGAGTTCAGTTTCACTAAATACACTCCGGCCTGATTACTGGCAGACCTGTTGAATTAAGAAATCACTTAAATTGAACCTGCGTGACAAAAGTGAACCAGTGTAAAACATCTCAAAAAGCAACACATCATGCCACAATCTGAAGAAACAGCTGAGAAGCAAAGTCACTCATCTCGATCAGTCTGGAAAGGGTCACGAAGCCATTTTTAAGGCTCTGTGACTCCAGTGAACCACGGTGAGAACCATTATCCACAAATGGAAAAAACTTGGAACAGTGGTGAAGCTTCCCAGGAGTGACCGGCCTACCAAAATTACGCAAAGAGCAACTTTAAAGGAGGTCACAAAAGAACCCAGAACAACATTAAAGAATAGAAGACTTCAAATGTCTCAGTTAAGGTCAGAGTTCGTGATTTAACAATAAGAGAGAAACTGGGCAAAAATGGCCTCTATGTGAAGGTTCCAAGAAGAAAACCACTGCCGACCAAAAAGAACACAAAGGCCCGTCTCACATTTGCCCAAAAAAACATCTTGGTGATCCCCAAGACTTTTGAGAAAATATTCTGTGGTCTGATGAGACAAAAGCTGAATTTGTTGGAAGGTTTGAGTCCCATTACATCTGGCATAAAACTAACACATTGATGTGGTAAATGGAACCATGAATTCTGCTGTCTACCAAAACATCCTGACGGACAATGTCCGGCCATCTGTTCGTGACCTCAGGCTGAAGCACCCTTGGGTTCTGCAGCAGGACAATGATCCAAAACACACCAGCAACTCCACCTCTGAATGGCAAAATGAAGACTAGTCAAAGGCCTAGTCAAAGTCCTGACCTGAATCCGATTGAGATGCTGTGGCATGACCTTAAAGAGACGGTTCATGCTTCAATGTGGCTGAATTCCAACAATTCTGCAAAGAAGAGTGGGTTAAAATTCCTCCACAGCGCCGTAAAAGGCTCATTGTCAGTTATCACAAATGCTTGATTGCAGTTATTACTGCTAAGGGTGACACACCCAGTTATCAGGTTCAGGGGGCAATCACTTTTTATAATAAACGCCTTCATTTAGAAACTGCATTTTGTGTTTACTTGTGTTATCTTTGTCTTTATCTTTGTTTTAAATAATTTCACATATTGTGACTTTGACTGGTTGAATGAGATCTGCAAATCACAACAAAGTCAGACTTTAAAAACTGGAAATAAACAAAATAAGATCCACATAAATAACAGATAGGAATAAGCAAGAAGTCTAATTAGCCTTTCTTTAAAAGCCAAACAACAGGCGAGCCTCATCCGGCTTCTTTCTTGCAAGATCGATACGACTCCACATCAAAATTACTTTGCGAGTATAATGTTGTCATCCCCAGCTATCAAAAATAAATTCCACAATGTAATGGCGTGGAAATGTAGGTTAATGTAACAGCAATAAAGAATAAAAGCTGCTTCCTCACTAACATCTGTGCTTTTTGCTTTATTTTAAATAAACTGTTAATTTAAGTCTGGGCCAGACTTAGAGATTACATTTAAGCTTTGATACTAAGCCGACTTCAGTGGCTCAGTGGAGGACACTGCCACTGTGTGTTATTTCCTAATTAAAATCTGATGTTTGTTAATGAAAGGTATACACCGGGTAGGGGTTTGTTATTGATTAGCTTTGAGTCACAGACTAATGAGCCTCTGTGTTTCAGGTCCCACACAGTGATAAAAAAAGAGTAAGAGAAAGCACAAAGGGGACAAGAAAGCAGATAACTGCTGTTTTAGTGTTGTTTAATTTGCTTGTTTTATATCTAATTTTCACTCATTGTCACGTCTGCATCTTTCTCTGCTGCTTCTCTGCAGCCCTGAGGTGGGAATGTGTTGGGTCAGATGCTTAGACATGAGTCCTAATAAGATAAAAGATGTCATGTTATGCTAAAGCCTTTTTTATTAGTTATACAGTCAAGCAAAAAATAACACAGTGCTGCTTCCATAGGAATTAAATATAATTAAAATATAATAATCAAATACATAAAAGGAAAAGAATTAAGGTGTTGCAAAGGTACAGACAAAGTTCAGACCTCCTGAAATGCTGTGGTAGGACATTAAGAGAGCCCTGCAAAATAAAACCCTGCAAACCTCAACAAACTTAAGCAACATTGTAAAGAAGAGTCTGCTTAAATTCCTCCTCGATGATGTGCGAGACGGATAAAGTCATACGGAAAACCATTATTTCAAGTTATTGCTGATAAAGATGGTTTTACAAGCTCCTGAATCATGGGGTGTAGTTAGTTTTTCACAGGACTGCAAAGCTTCTGATGGAAACCCTCTTTCCCAGCTGTATTTATATAAACTAGGTTTTAAAATGTACCATACAATTGCATTATCGTGCCATTGGTATTCTGTCTTTTTAAAAAGACTTGCTGTAATTTATATATCTTCTTCATTCTGTGTCCTAGACAGTGTAGTAAGACTCTTGAACATGTAGGAGAGCTTGGCGTCACATCACAGCGCAGCATATGGCAGCAGGAAAAGGTCAGCTCTGTTTACATGCTTCAGTAACCGGTGCCAGATAATACAGAGCACACGAGGACACATCTCAGGCAGTGTTTGATATGTTTTAATGAGACAGGTGGGCGCATGATCAGGTGTCGGCCAAGAGCTAGAGAGCATCAAAACAAAAAGGTGTATCTCCACCCAATTAACACATGAATAATCTATTCTGTCTTTTATCTTAGGAACTGACGAGTTGCTACAGAGGGTTAAGTACTGAGTGATTGACCCTAGCTGCATCTGGGTTACCATTCAGCTATCTAATTATAAGTATTTTGCTGAGATCTGAGGTGTAAATCAGCTTTTCATTAGACTGCTAGCATAAAAAGCAGCAGAGCCCTGGGCCTCGAAAACTGTAGTGCTGCATCAGACAGTGCAAGAGCATAAAAATGAGGCACATTTTTTTATTCAAATCCCTACATATTGTATACCAATTCCCCATTAAATGGTATATAACCATCAAGCTAGCTCTTGCTTTATTTCTCAGCGTTTGTCCGCCCAGAATGAAAATGCCTAGAAACAACTTCAGTGCTGCTGTTGATGATGACACAGGGCTCACCGAACATTTACATAAAGCGTGGTCTCAGCAACAATAGTGCCGCATATAAAACACATCCGCGCGACTGGACGCCTCTAGAGATTGTGTATTAAAGATAGTTGTAGACTCTGGGACTGAAAGGAGAAGCCAGCGTAGTAGTGCCTTAAACCTGGATTGTTTAAAATAGCCAGCAGGACATCAATCTTTTAGTTGCAAAATAAGTGTTAAAAAAACAAACTTTGGGGTCTTTATTTAAGACCTCAGTGAGCAGATTCCTAATTAGTTTACTGTGGAAATTAAATGGCAAATGGACTGGTTCATATAAAGTGCTTTTCTACTCTGTTTGAACACTTAGAGCACTTTCATACTTGCCTTATTCACACTGATTTCTACCATTTTTTCTACACCTAAGTGCTTTCTTCACACACATTCATACTCCAGTGAATGCATTGGAGAGCAACTCAGGGTTCAGTATCTTGCCGAAGGACGCGTAGGCATGCGGCCTGGAAACTGGAGCAGCCAAATATCGAACCAACAACCTCACCCATCAATTGAAAGGCCAGATGCATCTCTCAGGTCATGTATCAGGTCTTAATAGAGAAAACAGTGGTTGGAGACTGCTCTGCAACCAAAATTACTGCAACCTTGTGCACAGAACTTCCAATCTCCTTTCCTTTGAAATGGTCTTTTCTAAGATGGGGACCAAATCTGAGGCTTTCTGAAGATGTTCAAAAAGGCTGGAGAAATATTGCTCACTTTCAGACTTTTGCAAAGCACCGTACAGTCCACAAACACAACTGTTTTTACAATTTAGATCAATGAAACACATGCTGCGTGCAGGAAAATGTGACAGGTGACACTAATCATGTCGCACTATTTCACTGATGAGCAAATGGTGGTGGTAAGACAATCGCATAGTCACAAATGTAAACAATTCAGGATTTAAAGTTGAATGGATAAGTCAGCCTTTAAATATGCCAGCAGGAAAATCCCAAGAGTAAATTATTTACTCTTGAAAGCCTTTTATATTCTATTTCAGCTGTATTATAAATGTCTAAACAGACAGTAACACTGCAGTCAAAATGAGCACATAAAGTCACATATAAAAAGAGTAACATCTTATTTATAACAGTTTATACTACAGTTTATGACCTGTTAATACCATGAGGAATGGCTCGTCCTCCTCTGACCTGCCTGTAAGCCGCTTTGTGTTTACATTTCTTTAGACTTGTTCATTTTGTTTGCTGAATTACTAATTACATGTTAAAAACTGCCCATGTGTCTAACGCCTACTTGAGCAGAAAGTAAATCTAATCTTAAAAGTTGAGAGGGTGTTTGTTTCCCGAATCCAAACACCGAGAGGGACCTGATGGCTGAAGGCTCTGCCTCTCATTCTGCTTTTAGAAACCCCATGAACCACAAGTACGCCTGAAGTCGGAGAGAAAAGCGATCTTCAAAGAGAAAACCGCTGATTATAACGGATGTGCATTATGTCATTTTTACCATTACAAGCTCCTCAAAAAAGAGTACTGTAATGACTCTCATGTAACTACTGAATGATTGTATTATATAACTGAACCATTCTAGCATTCATCAGCATCATCTAGTTTCCATCCATCCATCCATCCATTCTCTACTGCTTATCCTTTTCAGGGTCGCGGGGGGGCTGGAGCCTATCCCAGCTGTCTTAGGGCGAGAGGCAGGGTACACCCTGGACAGGTCGCCAGTCTGTCGCAGGGCTCATCTAGTTTCCTTTTTCTTATTATATTTAGCTTTATTTTAACAGGAGGTTCCATTTAAAATGTCTTAGAGACCCAGCGTAGGTAGCAGTCATAGAACTGTATAATTGTACATAAACATACACTTGATTCCATTCTTGTGTGTCACATAAATATTGCATTACTGTAGAGCAATATATATCTTTTGTATAGAACATAATTACTACAATAAAACACTAATGTTAAGGATTGCACTGATATATAGTACAGTGCCTTGACAGCTAGATAATCATTTTGCTGGTCTTGTTGCAGTACAGCATATAGACTCATTGAGTATATTCAAAGGAAAATGACTCATCTCTTTTGACTGATGAGGTCTTTTCTGGAAGTATTGGCTCTGACCTCTGAGCGTGCAATTCGTTTTAATGAGAAATCTTTGAATCTTGGGTAACATTTGTATGTAGTGTCTGTAAGGTGGATTCCCAAGCAACAAATGGTCTTTTCAAGCCTTTATCTTAAGTGTGTGTGGAGTCACAGAGGCCCTCTCAGAGCTTTGGTTTCAACTAAGTCACGTCTCAGAAGCTAACAGAAAACCTGGAAATATTTCTCATAAATATAAAGACCAGTTTATGACATCAATAAAAATATGTGATATATTGTTTTGTGTTCATGAGCGGGGAATCAGTTGTATGCATTAAGAAGACCAATAATCCGTAGTCCAAAAAAACCTCCTACAGTACACGCTCTATCTGCTCCACAGTACTGAGTAAAGCCTGCCTGGGTTTCGCTTCATTGTGTCTGCATCAGCAGGGGAAAAATAGACTCCAAACTTGGGCTCAGTAACCAAATAAGGTCTGAGGCATCCTATTCATTGTCCCATTCAGTGCTCAAAATTGAAAGAAACCAATCAAAGACTTAAGTTCTCGATTTTGGCACAGCTGAGAAAAGTGTTGATCAGCAAGGAGTTTCTTATCTGTACACTGAAAAAAAGAGATGTGCTTTGGACCAGCTTTATGATGTTTACCACTAAATAAATACTGTTAGCTCCAAACACAATTTGCTTGATTTCACATTAAAGTAACAGTCATGATTATATTAACAATCAATCCTCACTCTTAATGGTTTTGAAAAAAGCCAGTGGTGTTTTTTTCTTTAACATCAATATGAGTTAGACGGCAGTGTCTGCTGGTTTGTAGGCCCACCACTTTGGCACAACCTAAAACATCAGAAAGGTTTGAAGCTCCAGCAACACTTGTAGCATAAAGAAGATTAGCACTGTAACATAAAGAATTTCTCGACCACTGCATTTCAGCCTGTGGCCTTCATCAGCGTCATCAGACTGAAATACGTCAGCAACTACTAAGCTTATGGTACCAAGTCAATCATCATTTGCCAGTAGATAATACTGGGTGTTTTGGTTGAATTACTGGCAACATATTCTTTTAGAGAAAGACAAAAATAAACTCAGTTGAGCTCTACATTTATTCAAGTGGCAAATATTTAATTTTGCAAATACTTTGGCTATTGATCAGTTACAAGTTGGGCACTGTATGTTCTATTTTCAAATAATTTCAGTTTTCCTGCGCTCATTTTAGTTCCGTTTTTATTCTCACACATGTTCACGTCATTTTAGTTTTCAAGTTTCATTTTATGACTGTAATAAGGATACTTCAAGAAATGTAATATAGATATAGACAACATGCTTGACTCACATAAACCTCTAAAATAAATACGCATTGAAGTTTACCATTTACAGAAATCCCAGTAAATCTTTGTAAAAAAAAAACCAAAAAAAAAAAACTGGACACTTTACTGGCCAAAAATTACATTTTCATTCTATGTTTGTTTGTTTGTGTATAATTCATCAGTACTTATTGTGTTAGTAATTTTTTCCAAATTAAGAAGACAAGAATTCCAGTCACAACAGCCTTCAGACTGGTTGGTGACCATCAGTCTCTAGGGAAAAATATGCATATTCCTGCAGAGGATGCCATTGGTTGCTCACAGCCATTGTATAATTGACTGCTAAAGCTCCAGTCACCCAGGCCTAGAGACCAGTCAGTGATCCCCAGATAACCACTGGTCACTAGGGAAAATGCATATTCTCCAACCTGTTGGCAAGGTGGAATATATTTGCTGTTGCTACATGAAATAGGTCACAAAATGGTATAAGGGGCAGCACTGAAAACCTCTTTGTGATTGCTATGATTGCTAACAGGTTGCCACAGTTGCTACTACTCACTAAGCAGTACTGAAACGGTGAAGAGTGCAATGCAAACCAGGAACAGTGACCATTCACCTACAAAGTCTGTAGCTACTTGGGTAGTGTGTGAATATTGATAGGGTAGTGCCATCTCACATCATTTAAATCATTTATATGTTCAAAATGGCAAGTTTAAGTACTGAAATACATGATTTGACACATCTGCATCAGTTAAAGTGCAAAAATACTATTAAGAAATATTTGGGTGATCAAACTGTGTAAAATGTTTAACTATATCAAACATATCAGATAGGACACCTATATTTCTGTACTGATGCTAAGACAATATTACCTTTATTTTTTGAAATTATAAAATTATAAATTATAAAAGTTTTTTTTTTAAATTTAACATACAAAATTAAATGCTGTTTGAAGCCAATCAAGAACTTTAAAAGCTTTTCCGTGACCAAATTGTCTAAAAAAAGAAACAGCAAATCCATTCAGACATGCAATGTTCAAAATATTCACCAATTTCCCCAGCCCATCTAATTATTAATGTAAAAATGAAAAATGTATACAACTATGTAATATACAAGAAAAGGCTGGCATTAAAATTAATAGAAAGAAGAGTATTAAATATTACAGAACCAGTGTCCTCAGGCTAAGCAGATTAATTGCTTCAATTAAAATGACGTTTTTTTCATCACTCATTTGTTCCTGGTCAATTTTGCATTTCTTTTCCATGACACACTCATTGTGGTGATTCTTTTTTTCTTTCCTTTTTTTGGGGGGATAATGCCCCATCTGACTGTGTAACAAAAATGGTTGAGTAGAGGACTAATCAATGAACCTCACTCCCAGGACACCTGGAGGAAACCTTAGCAAAGCTGCACAGTCAGGAGACGGCATACAGTGATGGAAGACACTCGAGCCTTTCATCCAACTTGCTTTATGTTATTTAAA
>VVHJ01065039.1:20804-40041 GCA_015107715.1 Tylochromis polylepis
GATATAGTGGGGTGTGTGTGTGTGTGTGTGTGTGTGTGTGTGTGTGTGTGTGTGTGTGTGTGTGTGTGTGTGTGTGTGTGTTTCCATGTGTATTTTCATATACAGCTCAGCACTGTCCTGCCTTCTTCCTCTTTAACTTTAAAGGAAATTTACTTGTGAAACTCTGCTGGATAACTCTTCTGGGATAATATTTTATACAGCTGCAAACTAAAACCTCGTGATGGGTTCAGAAGCCTTCTGATTGAGAACATCTTTAAAAATGCAAACCCCTTCAAAGAGCTTCACTCTGAATCCATATGAAGATGCGGCTGGCTTTCACTCAGACTTTTTTTTTTTTAAATTTTCTTGTGCAAAAATTCTTTTCTTCTGGCCTTGATGTAAGCCCTGGGTTTTGATTATTAGAAGCTCTTCCTATTCGTGCAAAAATTGTTTAAATGCATCCTTCTCTGAGAAGGGATTAGCATGTTTTGGTTTCATGTTCTCGTCATGTTTGCTGTTCTAATGTAATATATTATCTAAGGGTAAATTATTTGATCATTTTTGGTGATATCTCGGCGCTCCATCTTAAACAATTTATCACAGTAGCAGAATTAATTTCCTGTATAGATGATAATCTTCCCCAAACTGATACAAAACTTGAAATAAAAATGAAAACAGTTGCTTTATGTTCAATTGTAAGTACCTAATACAGGGCTAATATTTCAGCAATGCTATACTGTACCTTGGTGGAACAGAGCTTTAACTCTAAATCATATACAGCACTGTGGAAAACTCTTGAGCCACTCCTGATTTCTTTATATTTTGTTTCCAAGGAGCCAGACGTTCCTGCATTTTTTTTTTTAAGTGGTCTTGAGCAACACTTCTCCAGGTTTTCTGGAGGTCTTTCACTTTTTTCCTTCAGGCATTACTTCTTTTATGGTCCTTGTACCAGATCATTTTCAGAGGAATTTTTTTTTTGTGTTTGTTCGTTAAGCCACTTAACACTGACTTATGAATCATTCAAACATAAAAGAGAGACCTAGCTCTGAGAGATGAGCCAGTCTTGTGTCTACACATAAAAGACAACTTAGCAACAGACCAGTGTTTCTTTAGGCACTTTGTTAGTAGCAACGTTTTGCAAAAACAGATCACGTGTTCCTATTTTTTTAGTTAAACCCATGAAAAAACAGTTTGCAGTCTGCAGTTTGCAGCGTGTCCTTAAAAAACCTGGACAAGCTGAGGACAAAAGAACAAGTGTCAGGCCTAAAAAAAACTATTTACAGCTGATGAATAGCATCTGAAAGTAATGTCTTTAAGAAATGGGAAAAAATCCAGCAAAGGGCGGCTCAAGACAGCAAAAACCCAACACAGGACTTGAGAGATACATCTCACCCTTCAGCTGATCCATCTACTTTTCACTGAAGCCTCATCAGAAATGATTTCAGTGGAAAAGTGGCTGTTAAGAAGCCATTCTCATGGATGGGAAATGCGGAGAAAAGGCTGAGGTATGCCAAAGTGTACATGAACTGGACTGAAAATCAGTGGAAACAGGTCTTATGGAGCGATGACCCAAATGTGAAATGTTTGGCTCAGTGAGTTTCTACAGCAATCTGTAAAACACGGTAGAGGCTCTATTATGGTTTAAGGCTATATTTCAGCCAGTGTTGTTGGAGATCTTGTCAAAATTGATGGAATTATGAACACAGATTTTAATCCACTCTGCACCGCCTTTTTGAAAAGCACCATTTTTTCAGCGTGACAGTGATTCTACACGCACTGATAATGTACCTGGGTAGAAATACAGCGAAGCAGTGTGGGATCATCTTAACAGAAAACAGAACAAAAGGCAGCCAACATCCAAAGAACAGCTTTGAATGTCCTTCAAGAAGCCTGGAGGACTATTCCTGAAGACCACTTTAAAAAAATTACATGAAAGCTTGGAGAAGAAAGTTCAGTATAAAGGACATCATGCCAAATGCAGACTTTCAAGCTAACTAGAATTTTACAAACTATGTTTTTGCTTCCCTGTTTCAATCCATTGCCGCATCTATTTCCAATTTTCCTAGCAAAACATAAAGAAATGAGTGATGGGTAGACTTTTGTACAGTACTGTAGTGTAGTTAGGACTGTTATTACCATCTCTGAAAGCAATCTGTAAGCACAAACAGTTCAGCTGTGTTTTCCAAATCATGAACAATTTGGAAAACACAGTCGGAGAAGTATGTTCTCTGGAGCTGCTTCAATTAGAACAAATGAAGCAGTAACAAAGTGTTTGCGCTGAAATTTGACATTCAAATGAGCTTCATAAATTCTCATTAGGGCAGCAGTTATTTAAATTATAAATACATGTGTCAGCTATTATAATGAATTAGTTCGTTAATGTATACAGCAGGGTGACTGCAAACCATATACCACTTTTAATAAATTTCTAACCATATCTGAGCACATTTAGCATTGACCACAAGTACTGCAACCTGGACATTGTTATTATAATTAATAATCCTATGTTTTAGGAAAAGTAAGTGCCAAACAATTATGTAAATCAACTAAAATCACATATTTATGTAACTTAAATGTTTCCATGTAACTTTTATATTTCTTAATTGTATTTTTTTTGTGTGTTGCAGCACTCAGTTCACATGCACTGCTTTGGCTTGTTGTGCCACTCAGTCAACAAACTTAGATGTGGGAGAGCAGACCAGGTGTTACACAGTAAAAAAAACAACAACAAAAAAACAACAACAACAACAACAAAAACACAGCTATTCCAGGTAAAAATTAACAATCTTTCCACAGGCTCCCTTTCAAGATTTATTGATTTACACACAACACAAAACTGGAGCCTTATATTAATAAAAAATAAAAGTCATTATTTTATCCCATTTATCTTGTTTCATTACTGAAAGATAATAGATAAAAGATAAAGATAATAATTGGACATTTGACAATTATCGGGATGTAGATATGCTACATAATGATAGACAGCAGAATATGACTGAAATACAGGAGACAAGTTAAAATTTAAAATAGATAAATAAGTGAATTCTAAACTATCAGCTTACATTCATACACGTGAATGCAGTTGTCAGGGCAAATAAAGCAGGCAGATGAATATCAGACAAAAGTGCAAGGTCCAAAAACAGCACAGTCGTGCCAATTCACTGAAAAACATAAAGCACGGGAAAAAAGAGGAATAAAAAAACAAAAACAAGAAACTCATATGCAAAGGTCTGTAGATCTCATTCATCATATTAATTAGACTTATATTTTGACAATTTTGCTATTAGCAAACTCACATACAGTTAAATTCAATCCCACCTCTTTCAAGAGGTCATACATTAAAAGAAAATACTAAGTAAGAAATGGCTGGATAGCTTGACTACAAGGAGAAGCAAAACAAATGTGGCACCTGAGGATTACCTGATCAGGAAGAGGTAGTGCAGAACACAGGCAGGAAAATAAAAACTAGCATAGCTAAAACTAAGATGGACCAGGTTCAAGAAATACAACATGAAATAGGAAGTGACGGCTAGCAATCGAAACATGAAGCCACAACAAAGTAAATCAGTTTGGGTGACCAGTTTTACTTTACGCAAATACAATTTCCTCTTCCAGGAACCAATTAACATTATGTCAGAGAAGAGCACACAGCATGTGATTTAAAGGGAAGATATTTAATCCACTGTACTTCCAATATTCTGCCAAACATCAGTAAAAGTCCACTTGGGAAAGAAAGCCTGGATGACTGCATACAAATTTCCACTTCTGAAAGCCAGCAATGTCTATTTGCACAATTCTGTCAAGGTTTAGTACTACAGTGCCAGGTTTCAATGGGATTTTTTTGTAAGTACTACTTTTGTAGTTTTATGTTACCTTGGACAAGGCTTTATGTTCCCTTGCAAAATTTATTGCTTATTAAGCCTTTCAAAAAGTTGAGCTGCAGCAGCATACAGCCACCCAGGGGGGTTAAATAAAACAGTGCGTCTACATCTGCGGTTGAAGCTATGATATGTTTACAGCAGCTGTGCTTTAAACACTCTGTAGTCATCAAAGCACTGCCAGCACAATCATGTCAAATCACTGTGCACATACAATGCCTGAAATAGCACCGGATCGACTGAAATGTGTCACAGCCATAATCATCACAAACAAAGCACAGCCAAGGTTGCAGCCACAGCCACAGCAATAATCATAATCGCAGCAGTCAGTTATCGTTTAATAGGACACAGACTTCGACTTAGCTATGGCCACAGCTAAGGGTCCACTGACTGCGCTGCGGCCATAACTAGAAAAAAGCTTCTTTCAGCTGCTCCCTTATTCACAATGTCTAAAGAAAAACTCTGAAAGACCTTTAGAAACTATTGCTCATAACCACTTTAAAAGGAAGGATAATCGAAAGAAAGGTGTTCAAGACTTTTGCACAATACCATATAGATACAGCTCTTCGTCAAAGAGGCGAGGTCCAAAAACTTAAAAAAAACCAAAAGCACAGGTAAGAACTGGCCAAATAAAATAAGGAACAGATGAGAGAAAAAAAAGCCATGAAGAAGTGCAAAGGTCAGACACAATGAAGCCGAACAGGAAACGGCTGGAGGGGAAACCCAAATGGAAAGTATCAAAATGGTGATTTACAAAAGCACCATTTTGGAGGAGGAAAAAAAAGAAGTAGCCATGAGCTGTGATGAAACCAGGCTAATGGATTGCTTGGCAGGTGGTCTAAAATAACCCTACATCTAACTTCAGTCAGAAATGCTCAGTGTGAAGCCAGTGCCATTATTATCCAAACTGTTACAGTTAAATTTAGTGGCACAGGTGCCATTTGGCTCTCCATGGTGCTGTGAGCTGCATGTGAAGTAGAGTGAATATTCAGCAGGGAGCGGAACAAAGCAGGCAGTTAAAATATACCGAATTAGAGAGAAATCACCACAGGTACTGTAGAGTAGGCAGAAAGGAGGATGCTAGCAGTGGGAGAAACACTTAGCTAATATTAACAGCAATGTTACAGGCTGCAGACACAGCATAAAGACATCTTTAGTTTGAACCTTCCCAGTGTTAAAATACCCATTAAAATAACATTATGACATCCCAGCAAAAACAGAGATGATTTCCCTATATTTTATAACTCACCACGTGGGATTTGCCAAGGCTTACAACAGGGGTACGGCTGGTTTAATTCACAGGTGTGCTGACACGGGAAGCTTTACTAGGTAGCTGTCATTTCTGCTCATTTGGATCACTAAGCTTCTTTAATGTGTTTGTAGTCCTGGATGGCTCTGTCTAAAAAATATTATGGCCTGCTGTTAATACAGCCCATCCAAATATTATATTACTCTGCTTCCAATGAAAAGATATCTCTGTCTGTGTGTATTACACCCATACAGTTTGTGGATGCATCTTGCCAACCAGGTTTGCTGGTTAAAGCTGATAACGTCTCAGTCATGTAGGTCTACAGGCCTGTCAGCAACAATCTGGCAACTACCAGTCACCAGGGAAAACTGTGTATGCCCTGACCGGTTGGCAAGTGCGCCTTAGAGATTGCTGGCCGTTGCCAGGTGATATCAGTCACAAAAATGGTGCTAGCAGATTATCAGGGTTGCCCATAGTTTTGGGGTTCATTCAAAGAATGAAAAAAAAAGGCCCAAAAGTGTATCGACGGACAATTTTCCAAAAAGAAATTTATCCTGAAAAGTATTTTAAATATAAAGCTTTCACAGTAATAATTGTAAAAGTTCAAATTTTCCACCATAAATTTTTTATGCTGATCCAAGATGGTCCGGTAGAAGGCTTGGCTGGTTTGACCCATGTAAGATGCTAACTTGTTTGCGAACACTTGCCATTTACCCTCTGAATTATAGTGAATCCTGAAAAAGTGTAATGCTAACCAGAAAGTTTCCCTTCAAAATAAAAGCTTGCCACTGCAACCAACATGTTTCAAAACATGCAACTTTTAATGTAAAGGCAAAATTTTTTTTTTTTTTATTTGAGTTGCACTTTTTACAGTTTCACACCAGTTCTGAGATTAAAAAATGCAAAGCTGCTCCACGGGAGGTTTTGGGTGCTGCACCATGCTTGTGACTGCCAGCAACCTCAAGCAACCACTCACAACCAGTTGGGGAATACTCTTTTCTCCCTTTTAGCTGCAGACGGCTCTCTAGGCCACATGATTGAGGCCTAACTAAGCAGTCTCTTCTGATGGAGATGTCACTTCTGGCTCCAAAAAACCAAAATGGTAACAATATAAAGACAAAGGTTAAGTTTTTTGTAAAAATTGAAGGAATCCAGAAATTAGCATTTGGATTCAAAGTAACATCTATTATATAGAGTTTAGATGAAGCCCATGGATGGTCCAGTTACAACTCCACAACTATAAATATTTCAGATCTATTGGTACATGCTGAAGGCCATGCTCATGGATATGTTTTAAAGAAGAGTGTCATGTTTTTTTTATGCTTTTGAACACAAACATGACTTACTTATGTTGTTTAATGTTTTCTGTGTACACAGGCTATGTCATACTGTATGTTTTCCAATGTAGCTCACGTTTACCCCATCCAGACACGCTGCCTGCCCAACATAAAAGCATACCCATGCAGACATTCAGATATTTGTACTAAGGCATAGTTTCCTTAACACATGGTCAACCATTTGGAACATATATGCACACACACACACATACGCAGCTTAAAGCACGCTTAAGGCGTGTCAGCTTGGCTCCACTAAGCTGCCAGGGTCCATCTCTGTTAGCGTCGGCGCTTTAGGTTAAAAGCTTTTAATATGAACGATGGAAAATACAGTGGCACATAAAATATAATAGCACAGGAGTAAAATAGCAGGATGACAGAGAAAAAGAACTGTATGGAGAACGACTGAAATAGTAAAAAAGTGCTGAACAGAGCATAAGGGGAATGGGATGTAAAGAAAAAAATACAGCTAATAAGTAGTTTCATTAATATTTAATATCCTGGTGATTACCATTTGATTTAAAGGATATTCCAGCAATTAAGTCCTGCACTCCCATCATGTTTTGGGACTATCATAGGACAAATTAAAAAAGGGGCAAAGGCTCACATTTCCTGCTTTAGTCTCTTGCAAGGTTTGTGCAGAACTTCCCATATATCCCGTAATGCTAATTACACCCATTGTTTCAGGTTGTCACAGCTTCTTCAGAGCAACACAGGGTATTCAGAAAATTGTCTCTGCATGTCTTTTAGAATCCTCTGTGAAAAGTAAACTAACTATTGCATGTGAAGCTGTCAATTAAATAATTAACTACAGTATACCTAATGCATGTCATTTGGGTTATATGGCTGAATTCTGCCAACAGGCATCCCAATGCCATTAAGCTGCAAGATGTATTCGCTGTACAACCACGGTCACCATCACCTGTCACCTCAGTCAAATTACATTGCTCAGCATGTAGTATATGTTCCTCGGGGAAACTGCACATTAAGCAATGTGTACAGAACATACTGAAGCCAAAAGTCAAGAGGAAGTGGAGCATAAAAAAGAGGGCATGTGACTGAACGTTACACACTCCGTGGCAGGCTTACTATCAGCTAAACTACAATACTTAGTCTGTAACATTTCTGGACATCTATAGTTAGGTGAAAATGTTACATTTTCTTTGGGTCACATTTTAAAATTGCTGGTTTGGTCTGACCAGCTGCTTCAAATGCTATTCCATAGAAAAAAGCACGGTAGAAGCAGCAAATGTTTCCTATTTTATCTTGATAACGGACTCCAAAGAATTGACAAACCACTTCAGGGTAACAATAATCTTGCCAGCTATTTAAAAAAGAGACAAGAGGGTCACCAGTGTCTGGACCTGCTGCCGACACTGTCACACATCACATACCACTGCTGATTTGGTCTGCAACTCCCATACTACAAGTAACACATAATCAGCATTTTTTTTCCTCTCTTTGTCCCTCGCTTACATATGAGTTATTATAATATTCAATTTAAAAGAAATGTTGGATCAGACAGAATAGAATCAGACATCATTTATGTTTTTTAATGAAACATCTCCATGGTCTTCTATCTAGTATTTATTCGTTTGCTCATCGTAATATTTTCTTCTTTTTCACCAATTGCTGGAAATCACTGTGAAACTGACTGCTAAAGCCCAAGTTCACAGGCCTAGACACTGGTCAGTGAACCTGTACTGACCACCAGTTGCTAAGAAAAATTGTGTATCCCCCAACTGCTTGACAAATGGTTGCAGGAGGTGCTGTTGCTAGGTGAAATTGGTCTCAAAAAAGTATACGGTGCAGCACTGAAAACCTCTTCATGATTGCTTTGGTCACTAGCAGACTTCTGCAGTTGCCTGTAGTTTGTATAGAAGATGCCAACTTGTCTCCAAACACTTCCCGACAGCTCACTAAGTAGGATAGAAAATCTGAAAAGAAAAGTAAAAGTTGTGCCTTTTGAAATGTGTTGGCTTCAGCATTAAGACACAATTTTTACTTTGAAGGTGATGGTCTCCATTTCCGGTGTGCATTGGACTTTTCTTTACTGCACAAGTTTTACTGCATCTCGGAGAATAGTTGGAGAGTGTTTGCAGACAAGTTTGCAATTTCTATGCAACTATAGACAACCTTGACGATCAGCTAGCAAACAAAGCAATCATAAAGATGTTTTTGGTTTCGGCACTTGCTTCGTGACTAATTTTACCTGGCAGCAGCCAGCAACCAACCCCCAACTGGTCAAGGAATACACATTTTTCCCAGGCAACCAAAGGAACCAGGGAGTTGTCACCCAGTCTCAAGGTCTGTGTGACTCAAGCCTTAGTTTTGGTTGTTTTGTTTGTTTGTTTTTTTGGGGGGGGGTCGTTTTTAATTTCACTTACTAAAAGTATTTGTTAAGCTAGCTTAAGATTTTAGTTTCATAGCTTTAAACTGCTACTGTAATAAACCCGACATTCAGATTTCTCTGAAAGCCTTTTCATCACCAACTACAACTTCGCAAAGCTTCTAGCATAGCTGTAGACATTCTCACTGTGTCTCAGTTTGAATTGGTTGCATAAAAGTATGCAGTCCCGCACCGAAAACCTCCTTGCATTGGCCACTAGTAGATTGCTGTGGTCACTTGTAGTGTGTATAGAAGACACTGATTTTTGTGCAAACACTCACCAACTACTCCCTAAGTGGTAGTTAAACTACAAAGTGAGATGCAAACCAGAAACAGAGAAGTTCACAAAACTTTTACTTTAAAGTTAAACGTTCTCTGTTTGTAGTTTCTATCAAACTTGTTTTATTGCAGACAAGTCGGCATCTTACCTGCAAACCATGGACACAAAGATGTTTTTGGAGCAGCACCCACTTTGCAACCGATTTCACTTAACAACAGCCAGCACCCTTCAGTAACCACCCTAACCAACTGGTTAGGGTGTGTCTTCCCTTATCTTCCCCTAGCAACTGGAGATTACCAAGGAATCAGTCTGTAGACATGTGTAACTGAGGTCTTAATCAGCAGATAAAGTTTTTGTTGTGCAGACAAATTTCTGAGTGGTAGTGTACTTCCAGCCTTGTCCCTCTTTTGGCCTTGTTTCTTTTACCTTCTGCCTTTTGGTGTTAAAACTGATTTCATCTGGCTGAAACTTTATGGTGTGAATGGTGTATGCTTTATGGTGCATTACGCTAAAATGAATCGCAGAAAGCAATTCGAGTAATTACTCTGCTAATCAGAATGAGTGCATCATGTGTATGTGTCAGCCTCAACTAGAAAACATAACAGTATGTTTCTAAGCTTTCATTCCTTCCTAGAAATACTCTGTCCCCACCAACAGTATGTGGCCAATAAAAGATTTAATACTGTTGTAAGAAATCTTTTGGCCGCCTATACTGTAATATATCCACCAATTCTGTTCTTGTCACTCGATTTCTTCTCAGATGCCAGTAAATGCCAATAAAAATGGTTCTGAATTCAACTAATAGAGTGTTTAAGCTGAAGCATAGACTTTTACAGCACACTGCAGATAGACAGCTTTCTATTTATATTTTAATATTCATGTCACTTCTGGATGATGTGAGATACAATAGCCTTTGCTGGATTCATGTAGGAAAACATGACTCTTGTGTTATGTGACTTATGTCTGCATTATGCCAATAGGGATCCCAGTGTTATTAGGTTGCAGGACACATTCACTGTCAAGCCACAGTCACCTCAGTCACATTGGATAGCTCGGCACGTTGTATATGTTCCTCTGGGAAGACTCACATTGAGCAAAGTCTACAGAAGCGACTGAAGGCAAAGATCAGCAGGAACCGAAGCACTGAAATGAGGGCATGTGTTGAGAATGTTCCACCCCGACGACTAAAGACTACAAATTTCAGTGAGATAGATAGATAGATAGATAGATAGATAGATAGATAGATAGATAGATAGATAGATAGATAGATAGATAGATAGATAGATAGATAGATAGATAGATAGATAGATAGATAGATAGATAGATAGATAGATAGAGGGAGGTCTTGGCAGCTCTGGTTAGACTGCTGCCCCTGGATCGGGATAAGCAGATGAAAACGGATATGGATCAGACACAGGGATGGATGAACTGAAGCACAGTAGAGCTAAAGACTCTAGTCAGTATCAAGTTAGCCTTTCTTCATTTTCCTTTGGTGTTTTTCAATTTTCAAATATAGCCTTTCAATTTTCCATGACTTTGCTAACTCTCCTCTAGAAATGTGGTTTTTTTTAAACAAACGGCTAATCACAAAGGAAGTGTGTAAATGTCACAAAGTACGATTGAGCCGACTGTGATAATGGTGCAGTGTGTGACCGTTCATGTGGAATTTTAATAGGCAGCACAAAATCTCTGTACACTCTGCCTGCAATGAATTCACTTTTCCACATCAGCCAGAGGGAAAAAATGTTATCTCCCGCAAACCAAAACCAATTTAGCAGAGAATAAACGATGTACCTGCCCAATTGCCAGACACTAAAACCTCTGATCCCTTGTTATGTGCTTCATTTCTTTCATTTTGACACAGCAGTAACTGATTGTACGGCAGGAATACTCCATCACTCTCAGAGATCATCATTTCCATGCAAATAAGAAAAGTGGACGAGCAGACAGCACACTTAAGGAGCGCTGAGGTATAATATCCCACGGCGGATCAATAAACAACATATGGAAGTGACTCATCACCAGTGCATTCACCCGCCTCATCCTTCTGGCAAAGTGCTGAGGCAAGGCTCTCCCCACGTCTGCTCCAGAACAGATAAGGAGTGATGTTCCCACTCAGACACAAGGGGCCTGCTGGCAACAAGTCCATCTCGTTTCATTGATCTGCTCCTCCAGGATCTAAGAAATATGACTGAGAGCTGATTCCCTAATGGGAGCACAAATGCAAGCAGCAGGGCCAGGATGTATGCCAGGTGGATGGACAGGCCACTCATCTCATTGTCAGCTAATCGGCTGCCTGCCATGCCTTGCGTCTAAGTCAGGCCAGGGCTAATAGTCGGCAGACGGTGTTTTCCACTCTCCTAACCATCACCCATCACTCTTAGACATATAAACATATATTTCCCCCTCACCCCTCTCTACTCTGTCCCTCTCCATCTAAACTCCCATAGGGGACAAGGCGAGAGCTGTGGTTATGGTTAAGTGTTGCAGTTATGGTGATGCACGTACATTTTTAATCACACTTATGTCCCTCTTGTAAGGCAGCAGGCTTTTTGGTCTCAGGCTCCACCATTTATATTCAAGCCCACTTCCTGCAACCATAGATCAACTGCATTTGGACAGGCTTGTGAAATTTATTGACTTTAATAGTCAAAGCAATATTTGACTCTGCTGAAGTAAAACATAAAAAGTAATCACAGAGAAAACACCCGGTCCATCAGTCTAATGATGATATCTTTTAGCAATATTGAAAAGGTAAGTGATAAGATCAGTCCAATCAATCATTTTGGCAGGTAATATTTTGTTACAGTATACAAATGCAGTATCAGTTCATCTAGGGAGCGAATCAGGGAAACTATATTAAAGTCTAAAACTTTATTAAAGCACATGAATGTAATAAAATGGGTTTTAACTAGTATCACAAGGGATATGAGATTAAGCAATAAAAAAAACCTGATTGATGTGAAGACTTTCCGCTATAATTCAAGGGGTTTAACAAAAAATATTACATCGACCATTTAACAAGTATCCCCATTTTCACAGGTTCTAAAGTACTGTAAATTGATTATTACAGTTAGAATAGGGATTATCTTTAGTACTTGGATGCAAACCCGTTTAAGTCAGTGATTACCTGAGGCCTGAAACCAGAGGAGTCATTTACTGTGAAGCACCAACCCTTTAATTTTTGTGCCATGTCCCTCTTTTTTTTTTTTGCTAGATCCCTTTCAGTGTTGCCACCGCGTCGATCATCTGTATTCTCCTGTGTTACACCAACCCTCTGCATGTCCTCCTTCATTTCGTCCATCCTTCTCTGTCACGTCATCTTTTACTCCTGTCTAGAAGCTCTATTTTCAATAACCTTTGTCCAATATATCCACTGTCCCTCCCCTGCACATGTCCAAACCATTTCAGCTTTGCCTCTCTAACTTTGTCTCCAAACTGCTCAACCTGAGCTGTGCCTCTGGTATATTTATTTCCACTCCTGTCCATTCCGGTCACTTCTAATGAGAATCATAGCATCTTCAACCCTGACACCTCCATCTCCACCTCCTGTCTTTTTGTTAGTGCCATCGTCTCCAAACCACACATCATAGTAGGTTTCACTACCATTTTGTAAACCTTCCTTTTCAGTCATGCTGCTATCAACAGCTGATTTCAGTGCCAGCCAACTTTAACTTATGGCTCGGCTGATACTTTTCCAAGGATCCATTTGAAAATTCTCATATACTGTACAGTTTTTAAGTTACTTCAGCTTGCCTACATGTGCTACTGTATCTGCAAGCTGCTTTGCGACCCACCTCCCCATTTTTGGCTGTACAGCTAAACATAAATTATTGCAGAAAGAAAGAAATCTTCTTTGATTATAGTGGTCCTGAACTTGAGTTTTGTGGGTAATTATTACATTTTACTGATTATTCCAGTAATTGTTTGGACTTTTCTTTCACTAAAAATTCTGAGCACCTCTCCAGCCTGCAAATATCTTCTCAAACATTGTATTAAAATCTTTGGAGTCTAGACTGGAATGTAATAATGTAATAATGGCTTAGGGCTAGAACTTCAAAAAGATTTATTTATTGTTTTTCAAGAAAATTAAAACACATTTTGACTTGGAATGACATTGCTTTATCTAATTATCCCATAATATTTTCACAGAGAAGCGAGGACTAAAGTTATGCGAGTACTAACTAGTAGAGGCTTCAAAGTCTGATGCCTGTGTAACAGTTTGCTTTCTCCAGGCAACGCAGCAGGATATTTCTATTCACTGATGTATATGGCAGGTACAACAGCAGCAGCTTGGCTGAACTTGTTGCTCTTCATGTATCAGCCAAGTACTCAACTTAAGCCCAGGCAGAGGGAAAATATCACTGTGAATAATTTCTTAATGCTTTCACAGAGGAAATGGGTCAGGCAGACAGAAGGTGAAGAAAAAGCTTGACGATGTGAAGCATAGAAAAAACACAGAGAAAAGTTTTACTGGATGGCAGCGAGACAGAGAGCAAATAAAACCTGGAGACAAAGAGAGTGGATAACCAAAAAGTAATGTAATGATACATAAAAGTGTAGTAAAAATGAGGGATGAATGAAAGAAGGGCCATGCATGATAAAGGGGTGGGGTGGTATGGAGGCAGTGCTGTGTCCAGTGTCCTGGGATCCTGCTGCAGTCTACATTATTCATGGCAAAGCTAGATTCATCCAGGGTGACTTACATAGCTCATCATTTACATCCTATCACCTATGAATTATTAAAACAATGAGTTGTGAGTTCGATGATCCATAAAGCATGGGGTGGGCTCCCTGAGGGGAAACAGTGACTTAGAGGTTGGTCACAAGCAGCGATGGCTAAACTAGATTCAGAATAACAGCAATTTACAGTGTAAAGACAAGAGCAGAGAGAAATCTTGAGTAATGCGCTGACATCAATAAAGTTGATGTTACACTAGTGAGCAGCTGGAGACCATGGCAGAACCAAAATCTATGGGACCATGTGCAATGAACTTTGAAATGGTTGCTTGGCAGTGAGTTGCTGTCTTCAGAGCAACTTTGGCACATCGAAACAGCAAAAAAATGGCAAGATGAAGTCAGTCTGCTATCAGCCTTAATTAAGGATTAAGTGGGGTCAAGTTGGCAAATACAATCTGTTTGTGATAATATGATCAATAACTGTGACAAATCAGAGAAAACTGCAAATCTGTTGCCAGATGAACTTAAATTACTTACATTCAGTTTAACCAGAAATTCATATATCTGCAGAGGAAATTTCTCTAAAGTGACATAGTTGCTGCAAGATTGCAGTTTAACTGCAAAATTACATATGCACTCTGCAACTTTGCTTTCATAGTCAGAATATAATCAGAATACAACCAGCTGGCAAGTTGAGTCGAGTCCCCTATTGCAAAGCGACGCATCGCAGATGAGTTAGTTTCACTGACTGACTCGGACTGATTGCGACAATCTGTGTTTATAAATTAGACGGCATTTACTGGCAAACTTTCCCCAATCTGTCTGAGAGCAATTGCAGTCTCCCACCAGGAGACTTATGCAATTGGCTTGCAATGAAAAATGCCCAACCTCGCTTAGAGGTTGAGTCTGCAAAACCCTTGCCCCTCAAATACTTGCAATCAGCCACCCAATGTGGAAAAATTCAGTTCAATCACCCGTTAACAACCTTCCTAGTCACAAGGAAGTTTCAATCCTAAATTTACTCTAGTGTGACTGAGCCATTACACATCAGGCATGAAAGGTAGCTGAACCAAAATCATGAAGTGTCACGCTGATAATGGCTCAAACATGGTCCGGCATTCATGCCATACAGAGCTCTGCAGAGGCATGTCTACACGTTGTAGCTGTCTGCTGCAGCTGAGGCCACTTTTAGAAATATGGGAAATAACCTGCATTCTTTTTTGTGTTTCTGCTGATGTAGCTGTTCTCTTTTCTGTTCAAACAAGCTTAACTGCAAAACAGCCTTAAATCTCTGCATAAGCATATCATGCACAAGCAACACACTTGTTGACTTGTTATAGACTGAGACCCATCTACAAAACTATGCACTGATTGAATTTCCAAAGTCCTCCTCACACTAAGCCTGAGTGCTATAAATCCAGCATAAGGAAGAGAACTTAAAACACTTAAAGTGCTAAATGTACCTAATCTGGAAGCAACCTTTGGCTTTTCTGGTGCTGAATATCTGCAGCAATCATGTTGTTGGTTTAGAGTAAACATGGGTGCACAATGAAGATTAACCCATGCTATACCATCTGTGGTATAGCAGATGAAATGTCTGTATCTTGTACTGTATATGAATGGAAACTATTCACTCATATTCCAAATCTCGTCATTCCAAATAAAAACAAATAAACAGTCACAGCATCGCATAAAACTCACTGTTTGCACGTCTGCCACAGAAAATACATTAATTTAAATAACCCAAAGAAGCAACATCCTGCATTTGTGAACCACATTACTAAACCACAGCAGTTCATCCTTCGTGTGAGAACAAAATACAGCATCACTATAATCATAACATCCACCTAAACCTAGGGTGACATCCAGAAACAGTATGAACAGTTTTATACCCCACATGTAGATGTGATGAAAGAATCTTTTATATGGGAGACTTTTGGCTGCACTTGTGGCCCTGGAGGCATTTTAGAGCTTTAAGCATTGGCAGTAATAGCTTATAGACTCTACACTTTAATGATTATACTGTAACTCCTTATTGTAAATTATATCCAGGTGTAAAACATAAGAGTGTGTTCTAAAGCATGATGGTTTGGCAGAGTAAAGGGAAGAATTCTAAGCTCATTTTATTCATTTTAATATTATGGTCACAGAGCCAATGTTTTCTCTGCATCTTCCAGTTTCCCTCTTGACTCCAGTCTTCTTGCTGTGGCTGCTCTAAAAAAAATTGCATGTGCAGATTGAAAGTTTTTACTTTTCAGAAGACCCCACCTTTCAGTAACTACACTGCACTCGACATGATTTATCACTCATGTTGTTGAAGCTAGGGAGAGAAGAGAGCCAGGGAGCAGCAGCATTGGGGATCCATGCTGAGAACAAGTACTACAGATGTGATGTTTGCTTTGAGAGTGTGGATGGAGAAGTTGAGAGAAGGCCAGGAGGAGTTGCACTGTGTCTTTGTGGATCAAAAACAAGCAAATGATGGGGGGAGAGAGGAACTGCAGTACTGCATGAGGAAGTCAGGAGTGGCAGAGAAGTATCGGAGGCCGGTGAATGAAAACAGTGAGACAGTGGTGAGCTGTGTGGTAGGGGTGACACTGGGTTCAAGGTGGGGGTGGGATTACATAAGGCACTAGCTCGGGGCACTTTCTTGTTTGCGATGGGGATGGACAGGCTGACACATGAGTCTCTATGATGTTTGCAGATGATACTGTCATCTGTAGTGAGAGTAGGGTGCAGGCGGAAGAGAGTCTGGACAGGTACAGGTATGTGCTGGAAAGAAGAGGAATGAAAGTCAGTGCAAGCAAAAGAATACATATGTAAATGAGAAGGAGACAGGTGGAAAGGTGAACATACAAAGACTGGAGGTAGTTAAGCAGCAGACAATGCACAAGAGAAGTGAAGGAGAGAGTGCATGTAGAGTGGAGCTGGTGGAGATGAGTGTCTGGAATGATTTGTGACAGGATAGCAGCAAGAGTGAAAGGAAAGGTTTGCAAGATGATAGTGAGACCTGTCGTGATGTATGGTTTGGAAACTGTGGCCCTGACAAAAAGACAGGAGGTGGAGCTGGTGTAGTTGAAGATGCTAAGATTTTGGTTGGGAGTCACCAGGATGGACTAGGTTAAAAATGAGTATATCAGAGGAACAGCACAGGTTGAGTGGTTTAGAGATGATTTGTACATGTGCAGAGGAGGAATAGTGGATGTACTAGACAAAGGATGTTGTAAATGAAGCTGCCACACTCAAAAAAGAAAAAAAAATTGAAGGCAGGAGGAAAAAAGAAAGATCTTAGAAGAGTTTCATGCAGTGAAGGATGACATGCAGACAAGCACTTCAAAATAGGCTAAGGAGCTTGGAAAGAAAAGCATCTGGACTTCTTTAAGTTTCTTGAAGACGTTTCACCTCTCATCCAAGAAGCTTCTTCAGTTCTAAGAGCAAATGGTGGAGAGTCCCAGATTTAAAGCCTTATGGGAGTGTCCCCCAAGAGGGTCATAGACCCCCTGTGGATCCTCTACCTAATCACACGAGCCCAGGTGTGAAAACGGGTGTGGGTCACAATCAGCCAAGGTTTCAGGTGAACCCATTGTGAAACCTAGCCCCACCCTATTACACATTTTGGACAGAGAAGACAGATGGTTTGAACGAGGTCTGAATCCATTTATTTAAGAAATGGACAAAAAGCTCATGTGGCTTTATTTTTTTTAAAAAACAGCACAGATTAAATTATTAGTATTCAGCATAACTGCTAAATGAAGAGGGTGAAGCCTTAAACTTTTGTCATCACTGAAAGCAAAAGAGATGATGCTTCCACACCAAATGACTGCTCTGATTAATAGCAAATTATCACCAATGATTTAAGCTAAGTGACTTAAAGCCATATCTTGTCTATTCTTCAAAAACATATATCCCACCCATCTGATTATACACTGAAATTCAGTGAAGTGATAAGATATGACAAAGCTGCGAGGGGATAGCTGCAGCAAAAACCTTTCAAGTACAAATCATCCAGTGCAGAGTGGTGATCAAAGGCAGGCAACACGATTCTATATAATAAAAATGCTAATCGTTCATTAATGCTAATCGTCATAGTGGGCTGAGTTCAAGATCTCTCTTTTATCTTTGAATTCCCCTTTGAACCATGCAGATATTCATATTTATGCAGGTGCAGATGCATGTTGACATGGCTGAATGGCATTAGCTGGGAAAAGCTTTGTGATCTGATCTGAAAATACAGCAACAACCTGAGGATAAATAAGAATACACTTATATAATAATATGTGTACAGGCAGCAGGGCAGTGGGGTAATCCGAAAGCTACACGACAAGTTTTCTCTTTCTCTCACTCTGATCCTACAGGGACACAGCCTGGACCACTTAGGAAGATTAAAAAGAATGTACAGACAAGTGGAAACAGGTCAGTAAAAGAGACACAGTACGTTAGAACTAAGCGTGATTTGTCTTACTAATACATTCGAAATGCTTTCAGCCTGAACATAAGCCTTCAGTGGCAGCTTTCAGCTTTTCGCATGCTCAGTAATGTAATTGTGGTATAGCAGATGAAATTATCCTTCAGAAAGTACTCGTGATGAGAGCACAGGGTGTAGGCTCAAGTGCTTTTGTGACACACACGTTCCAGTTTGTAGTCCTTGAGTCAGAAATGAAATGAAATGAAATTCTAGGGGGAGAATTTCAAAAGCCATACTGCTACTTGAATCTAAATTTGTTTGAAAAGATGTTTGAAGATATTTAGTTGGAGATGCAACAGTCAGGCTTGGGTATGATTAGATTTACAAGTTGGACAATAGATAAACCTTGTACATTTGAATAGTTGGTATTTTTAGATTTGGTTTTATTGATTACTATTTCTTTGCCTTTTATTGTTATTTTTTCTACATGCTGCTAACAGGGATCTGTAGTTTGTTTAACTCCAGGCAGAGTAAGGTTTGCTAAACATTGTTATGCTTCCTAGAAATATGCGGTCTGCATCAATAAAAACACCATACATGCAAGTGCAAGGATATTTTTTCTATTAAACAATACTGCAACTGCATCTAGTTTTCTCATTATGTTAACACGGTAGCTGGTAATCTGCCAGTGCAGACGTCTACCTTTTTCTAGCTTTCGCAGCTTGGATGTATTAACTGAAATTGCTCAGCCGGGCTTGTGTGTTTGTGTAGCAGTTATCCACAATAACACAGCTCCTGCCACCGAGGAGGTATTCCTGCAATCTGTATTTTAATTTTATACAGCAACGTAAAAAAATAAAAAGCCTTTCTTCTTTATTTGATATAATATTATGGGGGTCTTGAATGATTATTACATATCATTAAAAATGTTGGCAGTGCCCTTTTTATTGCGGAAGTACTATATTAGTTTATGTCCACTATTAAAAAAAACTGTTTTGTTGTTTTTTCTTCTTTTTTTTTTTTTTTTTTTTAATTAGATAGATAGA
>VVHJ01065040.1:0-29301 GCA_015107715.1 Tylochromis polylepis
CTGTCTCCTGGTAGCGCCTCCATGCTCTGGACACTACGCTGACAGACACAGCAAACCTTCTTGCCACAGCTCGCATTGATGTGCCATCCTGGATGAGCTGCACTACCTGAGCCACTTGTGTGGGCTGTAGACTCCGTCTCATGCTACCACTAGAGTGAAATCACCGCCAGCATTCAAAAGTGACCAAAATATCAGCCAGAAAGCATAGGTACTGAGAAGTGGTCTGTGGTCACCACCTGCAGAACCACTCCTTTACTGGGGATGTCTTGCTAATTGCCTATAATTTCCACCTGTTGTGTATTCCATTTGCACAACAGCATGTGAAATTGATTGTCAACCAGTGTTGCTTCCTAAGTGGACAGTTTGATTTCACAGAAGTGTGACTGACTTGGAGTTACATTGTGTTGTTTAAGTGTTCCCTTTATGTTTTTGAGCAGTGTAATACTTGGAGTGGGTCCTCTATTATGCATGTATATGGTGGCTGGTATTAATATTTTTTTTTTTATAAGGTGAAAGGGTCTATCTGAAGCACCAAATGTTTAATTATACTGATAACTGTTAGAGGTGGAATGTGTAAAATACTACACTGATATGGAGCCTCTGATATGACTTTAATTTGCATTTCAAATACCTCAAACCCTAACAACAATAACATTTTTACTTGTTTTAGCAAACACACTACAAACACACAGACGTTTATATAGTTACTAAACCTCTATCCAGGGGATTAGAACAATTTGTTAGGATTGTTGACAGCACGTTATTGAAAAGAAACAATTATCATTTATAGACCATCACAGTGATTATGATGAAAGTATTTACTTTTGTACTGATTTCCTACATTACAGCGACTGCTACTTCTATTAAAACGTGCTTTTGTGATCTTTCATGGAAGTCTGAGTTATTTTATAACAAAATGTAAATATTCATACAAAATTTGTATATAGTCCTACAAATTGAAAAGTAAAATGCTGTTTCTCTATTCCTCTTTCGGTCATTGCCTGTTTTTGAAATGATGTCTATAGTTTTGAAATTTAAGTATTTTTTTCCATCCTCGCATTACAATCTAAATTATTAAATAACATCGACAACTGCATAGAATCACCTTCATAACATTTTAAATAAAAAAGATTAGCTTCACTAAGCTTGTAGCTTTATTTTGGTTAAAGCTACAACATACAAGATACAAAATACTTAATAACATATACATGAAAAATAAAAACTTACATGTCAGAGAACAAAGCTCAAGGATTTTCACAAAGGATATGTTTGCTTATTTTTTCAGCTTCATGTAGTACTTAAAATGTTGCTGACAGACTCACCTGTGACCCCCCTAAATTTCCATATTCTTTTGGTTGAAATGCATTGAATGCAAACATCAGTTTGGGGGTTTTTTTGTTTGTTTGTTTTTTACTCCAGACTCCTTTAGTGCACCCTCTTTTTTTTAATTACCTGGAACTGTGCAGTAACTATGAAATTGTGTCCTTTGGAAAGATTTCTCCTTGACATTTTCAGGCATGTATTCCATGTTGCTTGTACTGCACACACATATCAGGAAACACTAGGCTTAACAATCCATATGTATTTTAAGCATTCAGAATATATTTCCATAATATTTACTTTTTTATCAACATGTATAATAAACTAAATAAATAAACCTCTTCATGTGTGTCAAACAGTGGTTAGATGTTTGCTGCTTACATTTATAAGTGAACTCCTAAAATGCCTTAAACATTACTTTTAAGGTGCATTGTATTTTCTTGGATTATCGTATTGGTCAAAAGACTTTTTAAATATGTCTTGATATTTGACCTTGAATTTGTATAATAAAATACTTTGGGTAATAATTTAGCTTTCACTGTCAAGGCTTTTGTGTAATTTAAGTGAATGTGTTGAGAGAATGTGACACATAAACTCTATGGTGCAGGCTCTGGGGAGGCCAATCTACCACTGATCGGTTTCCATTGTGTCTTTTGAGCATTGACAGTTTGTTTAGGCTCGTTGTCATGCTGGAAGATAAAGCTGTTGCCAGTCCGATGCTTTCCAGATGGTATTGCATGGTGGATGACAATCTGATGGTACTTTTCTGTGTTCGTAATTCCATTAATTTGAAAAAAAAATCCCAAACAACTGGCTGAAATTCAGCTCCGCCATGTTTTCCGGATGTTTGTCGACACTCGTATCTCTCTCCTGACCTGCTTTTTGATGCCTTGCCACTGCCTTTAAAAAAAACAAATGACTAACCATGGTAATTTTAAAATTATACATTAAGCATTTGAGTTTATTTTACTGATATGCAGTAATCAATGATGCTCTCCATTTAATTCTTAATTTTTTGCTCCCATGGTTTTAATTTTGTTCCTTCCAGAGCTAAAACTTATAACCAATACACAATGTAATAATCAATAATTTGGCATTAATAGTGATAACCAAGTATAAATGTCTAACAGTTTGGTGGGTCAATATTGTCTACGGGCTATTTGCACAGCTGAAGAAAACACAAGTTTTGCTTACATTAGAAAGATGTTTTTTAAAAAGATGTTTATTAAAAATAGCAAACAAACATGACAAAACAAGTTTCATTTAACTGGATACATTTGCTCTGAGAATTTTGATATCATCAGCTGGACGATCTTGAGTGTTCGTCTCCACCATCCCAATCCGGTTCAGCACTCCCATCCCCTGACATACTCTTCCAAAAATACTGTGCTTTCCATCTAACCACTGAGTGGGTGCAAGGGTGAGGAAGAACTGACTTCCATTGGTGTCTGGCCCCGCGTTGGCCATCGCCAGAATACCGGCACCTAACAGACAGAAACATAATGAGAAATTATAAATCTCCACACTACCAAATATCACACAGATATTTATCAGGATCATTGGACTCAGTTTATTCAGCTGTGAACTAAAAAAAATGTTTCAAAAACACCAGAAACCTTTACAAAATATTGGTATACATGGACTCTACTGAACATCTGAATATAAAAGTAAAGCTTCCATGTGTGAACATGTGCATACAAATACCATATTAAGACATCAGTATTGACACACACAAATAACTTGAAGGATTTGCTGTAGGGCTTTTCTTTATTTATGAGCCTATAAAAGCCTTTCATCTACACATCTATTGCAGTGTTATTCTTCTACGTGCATTACCTGTGAATTTTAGTTCTGGGTGTAGTTCATCCTCAAACTGTTTGCCAAAAATGGATGCACCACCTCGACCTGTTTGGAAAACAAACATCACAAGTGGCAAAATTAGGTGAGTTTACTGAAGACCATGAACATGTGAGATTAGTCAGAGAGTAGTGACAGGGACACTTTATTAGGTATACATATATTCAACTACTCATTAATCTAAATACCTAATCAGCCAATCACACAGCAAAGACGTGTTCAAGACGACACACTAAAGTTTAAACTGAGCATCAGAAAGCAGAAGAAAGGTGATTTAAGTGACTTAGAACGTGGCATGAGTATTTCA
Source organism: Tylochromis polylepis (assembly GCA_015107715.1). Classification (NCBI taxonomy): domain Eukaryota; kingdom Metazoa; phylum Chordata; class Actinopteri; order Cichliformes; family Cichlidae; genus Tylochromis; species Tylochromis polylepis. The sequence goes on from VVHJ01065040.1 coordinate 3,485, forward strand.
AAATTGTTGATCCATCCCACAACTATCTCCAGGGTTTACAGAAAACAGTCTGAAAAAGAGAAAATTCTCTGGGCAAAAATGCCTTGTTGATGCCAGAGGTCACATAAGAACGGACAGACCTCTGAGTTGATATGAAGCCAACAGTAACTCAAATAATAACAACCAAGGTATGCAGAACACCTCTCATATTGAAGCTTGAAGCAGACGGGATACAGCTGAGTGCCACTCGTGTTAGTTAAGAACATGAAACTGAGGCTCCAATTCACACAGCTGGTGTAATGGTGTGGGAGATATCTTGGCACACTTTGGGCCCCTTGGTACCAAGTGAACATCATTCAAAAGCCAGAACCTGCCTGATTATTATTGCTGACCATGTCCATCGCTTTATAACCACAGTGTACCCATATTCTGATGGCTGCTTCCAGCAGCATAATGCACCATACCCCAAAACTCAAATAGGCTGAAATTGGTTTGATTTACATGACAATGAGATCGCTGTACTCAAATCACCCACACAGTCACCAGATCTTAATCCAATAGAGCAGGGGCCTCAAACTCGCAGCCTGGGGGCCACTTGTGGCCCACGTCATCCCTACTTACAGCCCATATATTGACGTGAAGAAATACCCTTGAAGTTAATTTTTTTGTTAGGGAGGATTTGTTTGTGGTTGAGTGCAATGTTAAAATAAGTTCTTTAAAAAGCTAAAAATGATTTATTATGAAGGCGATATGAGCAGAGAGTACAAACATGTTGAGGGATTGGCTGTTAGTTCAGTGAGAGAGTTATTTGTAAAGAAAACAATTTTCACTAGCAGTCAAAAACTATTGCGTTGTGTTGTATGAGTTTCTCCAGATGTCAGCTATTGATTTTTAATTTTTTTGTGTATGTCTGCATTTTTATTTTGTTAAATACAAACACAATTATAGCAGAAGTGCTGCCATGTGTCTGTCCAGAAAGAGAGGACCAATTTGTTTATTTGGTAGTTCAATGAAAGGCTTCAATTAGTTAAGAGTGAGGGGGGGAAAAAATGCACTACATTTTCGGAAATATTTGTTGGCGTTTTCTTGTTTGTTTTTTTTATTCTACTTGAACACTAAAGTGGCCCTCACATGAGATGACAGTGCCAGCAGTGGCCCACAGCTCATTTAAGTCTGAGACCCCTGTGATAGAGCATCTTTGATGCAATTGGTGATTAAATAGGAGATGTCCAGGAGACAAAGCTGAATGTTTCCAGCACCTTGTTCAAGCTGTGTCATGAAGAATTAAGGCGGTTCTTTAGGCAAAAGGGGCTCCAGCCAAATACTAGCAAGGTGTACCTAATAAAGTGGCTGGTTAGTATGTATAAAAGAGGAGTCAATATTAAGAAAATTACATATTTTTCTGGGAATAATACAAAGATGCTTTTGACGGGAAAGAAAAAGTGCAACTATATAACATACAGTATTATAAGCATCTGTAAATATTATCTGCATATGCAATTGAAAATACACCATCTCCACACACACTGTTTAATACAGTTCTGTATTATCAAACAAAGCATCTGGTTAAAAGTCATGTTAATCACCTGAACACTCGATCTATATTAAGAGTTCTGACTGATTATAAAACTATGAGCATTAATGTGCTGCTTCATGCTTTCATATAAGAATTTTGGAACCTGGCTGGTTTACAGCCAAATGAACGGTAATGTAATATTAGGCAGCATCAACAACAAAACTTCATTTATGGAGTTTGCTTTATGCACAGTCATGTCAGTGTTTTAGAGTGGGTGGACACAACACATTGTAAATGGGAACAAACTATAAGAAAAACATCTACATTTAATTAACTTCATGTTAAAGTGACTGACATGTTTAACAATCTAGGCACCCTTAAGTAGCATTTAGCCTACTCCAAGCATGAACCTGTTATCTAATATGTGGACAGTGGTACCCAAACACTTATCTGTGATGAACCCACCTGTTCCTGTGGGATCTCCTCCCTGCACCATGAAGTCTTTGATGATCCGGTGAAACTTGGTGTTGTTGTAGTAGCCTCTTCTGGACAGCTCTGCGAAGTTCTTGCAGGTTTTTGGTGCATGGTTCCAGTACAGCTCCACCACAACAGTCCCCATCCTGCAACGCAAGGGCAGTTAGCATGTCTTTAGCAGCTCTGAATAACAAAGGCTCTCTTACACTAGATTTTTAGCTTGATGCGGTTTGTTAAAAAGATTCTGGGGAAAAAAAATGCTAAGTTTGTTAACGCAACAGACACCAACACTCTAGGTTCTTCAACGCTAGCTGAGTTAGCATCCAGTGTTTCATTAGGGACTTACGTCGTCTCCAAAGCCACTGTGGGGGGCTGCCATGTGTCCGGAGGAATCCCCGACATTATCACCTCAAACAGTAAGCTACAACAGTTGTGAAAAATATGTTTAGTTCAATGTAAGTTTAAATAAGTAGCCAGGGATTTATTAGCCCAGCGAACTCATTCAACACATTTCAAAAAGAGTTTCTTCTTCTGTAGTTTTCCGAGCATTTCCTTTGAATGTTGGAGAAAGGCTGCCCTCTGCTGGACGAACTAACATGTCGCCTTTAAAGCGTAAAATCAAATGTTTATGAAAACCAAATGTTTTTTATTGGGTTGTTTACGTTTAGCATTCTTTACCAGTACGTGTGCTGCAGTTTCTCAGAATAACAGACGACTTTTTAACGGTGCTGTTACTAAGAATAAACTGAAAAGCACATTACAAACTACATTTCATTTTCATTTAGGCTTTACTTTGCGAAAAAAAAGAAAGAAAGAAAGAACCTGCCTTAAAGTTTGGTTATCTGGAAACAAATTTTGTCTTGATAATGCAGTTAAAGAGATTTCCAAATATGTATGATATACTAAATACATTTAACAAAAGAAATTCATAGGAGTAGTCTTTTTTTGTTTGTTTTTTTACTATTGCATCTGTTACTTCTTCACACAGGACCAGATGGGTTTGGACAGTTTTTTTTTCCTTCATGAATGAAAACATCATTTAAAAACTGGGGGAGGGTATTTGTGGTGTGCGTGTGTATCTATTGCCCTGCTTGGAGTTTGAAGATTGTGTTGCGCAGTATCTTATCTGCTCCAAGTACAGAGACCTCTGATGTTGTGCCTGGAATCTGCTGTACCCACTCTCTTATTTTGCGGCTTACAGCTCCTAATGCTCAATAAGCAGCTGGAAAATGTAGTGGCAACATGAGAAGTGAGCTGCTGGTGCTAGACAGACATGACAGCACAGCAAGTCTACACTGTTCAGCCACAGCATCAGCTGCTTACTTTTGAATCCCAGATTTTTGTTTAATTACTTCAGTTAAAGCTGAAAAGATTTTAAGCTCATATTCGTCATATTGATTTAACTTAAATGTCTTGATAGATAAAAATGACCAAATTATATCATTGTCCAAAAATTATATTGACATTACTGTGCATTTGTAGTTATCACTTGTTTTAATGCACTTTAATGAAATTTTCTCTTTTAAACTCAGGTTTGATCCCACCATCCCTCCTGTTTAAGCTTTTTAAGCTTTATGGACATGAGATTCTCTTGAGGATGGAAGCTTGGCACTCCGTCTTTGAATGTGAATGAACACAAAAGATGCAACACCCTGTTAACAGGGATTTAAAGACTGCCTCACAGGGCTTCACAGGGGTGAAAAAGGGGGAGAAAATATGAAAACTACAAACTACTACAAACTACACATATCAAAATATGTGTATTTTGCTTTAGTTTTTATGCCACTATATTAATGTAATAAGTATACTTCTGTTTATTAGTGAATGTTACAGATGAAAAGGGGAGGCTTTCCTGTGGCAGAGGTTAAAAGCAAATTAAAGTTAAAATACTTGTAAAATGTAGTTTTCTACTAACAAACCAATCCACAATGTCGAAAGTCAACTTCTAAAATTATTTTCTTTACTATGTGCTCTTGAAAATAAAAGTATCCAGTGGTGTAAGTACTGACAGACATACTTCAAAATCTTTCTTAAATTGCTTAAGATCCTGAGATCTTATAGGACCTAATGACCGAACAGATCACACTCAGTTTCCAGAAGTAGAGTTGAGTACGAGACCTACTCTTTGGAAACATTTAGGGTTGCAGTGCATGTGTGGACAGATACTCTGTCCTGTCTCTCTTCTGAAGACATCGCTGCCTCTGAAGCAACATCTTAAGTCTTTTGGTTAGTGAGTTTGCTGTTTGGTCCCAAAAGGTTGAATCTGTTCATCTGGATGTAGCATTTTCAGTGGGAGAAACATTTTATCACTCATCCAAGTGACATCGCTCATCTCAGACTGAAGACTGAAGAATTGACGCTACGTCCAGATGAACAGAATCAACCTTTTGGGATTTACTTACCTGGATGATTGAGCATGCATCGAGACTTTATTGTTTGGTGTTTCTCAGTGACTTCTTTTTTTGTCTTTATGCTCACCTCACACATCAGTCAGTTAAGACAGATGGCTGCCTACCCTGATTTTGATTCAGTCAGAGTTTTCTTCCTGTTGGCAGAGAATTGTTTCCTTACTTCTGTAACCAAGAGGAATAGTTTTGCTGGGGATCTATGTTTACGTACACTCATCATGGGCATGAATGTCAGAATAATTTTGGGCTTTTAATGATTTCCAGGGTGAATGACAAAACAAGAAACACTGCACACCATGGTAAGGAATTTTGTTCTGCATTTTAATTTCTGGAAGTATTCTTAAAAGCATCATACAAAAATGTAATACATGTTCTGGTTCGTGATGTCAAAGAGGATTTGAAATGAAGGTCTTCCTTAACCAGGTTTGAGTTTGCTCTCCTATTCATCCCAGGCTTGTTGATGATCAGTCATGGTCATTGGGTGATTCTAGCAACCCTTGTTGACCCTGTCTTACACTGCCACTCAACAGGAGAAAATACAAAATAAGCAAAAAAGTTCGACTGCCCGCTCTGCCAGGAAGGTCGAGAACACAATGAAAGAGAGAAAAGTTGGTACTTGCACAGAGAAAAGTCAACACAGCACCATAATTCATGAATCATGGTTATATAATTTGGTTTCAAACAAGCTTTTGTCAGGGGGCTGGGTCTGTGACCCAGCGTTTTTGAGGTTATAGTCCTTTTGTGAACTCTTTGTTTTGGAATGTTTTAGTTCTCTGTTAGTTAGTATTTAGTTATTCTTTGCTTTGGCTGTATGTTTAGTTGTATTTGTTTCCATGTTGTGTGGGCAAGGTGTCTCGTCTCCCTTTCCTGTTTATATGCCTTCTCCCCATGCTCTGTTCCACGTCTCCCGTCTGTTATGTTTGTCCATTCAGTCCGTCATGTCTCATTCCCTCTTCCCGTATCTCCTGTGTTTAAATCTCCCCCTCTGTCTCGTGTTTCCTCCCTCTCATTCTTCCTCACTCCCTCTTTTTGTCTCTCCTGTCAAGCTTGCATGTCCCAGTTTACATCTCTCCATGTTTCCTGTTTTATTTTGAAAGTCTTGTTTTTCCATGTTCAGTGTGTTTAGTTTTGCTTCCCCTGTGATGTCATGTTCATTGGTGTCAGCTGTGTTCCCCATGTGTTTCCACTTCCCTCATTACCCTTCTGTGTATTTAAGTCCTCTGTCTCCCTTTGTTTAGTGTCAGGTTGCTTGTTCAGCTTGCATCATGGTCCATGGATGTCATGTTTCTCTAATCTTGGTTAGCACAGGTTCTGGTCATGTTCATGTTAGATTTATGATTATTGTTAGAGCTTTTCCATGCCCTATGTTAGCTTTTCCCAGTTTAGGTTATTGTGTAGTTTCTCACCTGTGTTTGCCTGTGCTTTTGTTTTGTGGTAGTTATCAGCCTAAATAAACGGCTCACTTTTTGTTAAACTTTGGTCTTGTCTCGTGTGTATCTGCTTTTGGGTCCGCTCCTCAAACAAATCGGCTGCCCAGCCGTGACAGCTTTATCAAAAGTGACTTCCACAACTTCAGTGGAGTTTAGTATTATGTAATTTAATTGGCCGCAACAATGCCAGTTTCAAGAGGCTTCATTGGTTGGGAGGTAAAGGCCCTGTCAGAAAGAATATTAAATTACAATCTTGCTCAATGTTGATTCCATATAAGAGAATGTAAGACTCAAAATTGTATTAATCCACACCCAGAACTGATAGAGAAGACTTATATGCGCTTCAGACCTTCTTCCCACCGTTCATTTGATACTGGACTATCCAGTTCTTCCATCCAAGCCTCTCTGTGATGACAGGTATTTACTGGCACCATAAAAGCAGTGCTAAAGAGAGAGATCAAATACTTCGAATGTGGCTGTGAAAGAAGTTGTCATGGTATCTGCTTTCCTATCTTTTCCATCTGTTTCTCCCCCTGTTTGGCTCTCTCTCTGCCTCCTCTATCTCTCCCTTCATTCCCGTGTTCCCCAGAGGTGTCACTACCTACAGGTTTCCCTGGGTTCCCGGGCTGGCACATCTGATTGTAGCCCACTGTTCACTCACTTGGTCTATTTAAGGATCGACTCTTTTACTCACTCTCCATCGGACCTTTCTGTCAGTTGGAGTATCGTCCATGCTCTCTAGTGTAGCTAGCTTTCTTTTCCATGTGACTTACCCTTTATCTCGATGTGCTTCTTGTGAATCAGCGAACATATCCAGTTTGGTTTACATATCTACCCACTCTACAACAGTGTCATTCACAGATATCCCCTTTGCCTGTGAAACATTCACAGCACATTCTCTGTGTGTTCTGCTTTAGAGATTGCCAGGGCTGTAAAACCTCTCCAGAAGTAAATGGTAGCAAGTGGGATATACTGACTTGAAGGATGCAAAGAAAATGGGGCGAAGGAAAGTGGTATCTAATGTGGGACTGATGGAAAGAGGTAAACTTATTATCAGTGTAATGATATCCAATACAGCAAAGTATTTATCTTCAGTTCAGAAAAAATCCATGCTGGTTTGAATAAGTCAAGTATATTATAGACTGTTATCCTTGCACCCCAGTACACCCTTCATGTTAAAATTACATTATTAAATTACTTAAACATCCTTGTCTTTGCTTCTCATGTCTGGCCATTGTTGCCTGTGCGTCTTCTCCTTCCCATCTTGTATCTTTAAAGTTTCTGCAAAGATGCAGTCCTCACGACTGGGCGTCTTTGGACCCAGAACATCCTTCTATGTTAATGCTATAGGCTCCTTCAAGTTATGCCACTTTTTGTCAGTGGTCACAATTATCTATTGACTCTCAGACTTGTCACCTCCACTGAAGTAGTCATGTGATTGGTTCAGTTTGTCTGCTTCCTTGTTTGTTGGTTCATTAATTGCAAAGGATTGCTGAAAAAAGTTATGGACGGATTTGGAATAAAATTTTACCTGAGTTTCAATTAATCAGAAAGATTAGCCTTTGGAATCGATCCAGACCGTTCCAGGAATGTTCACAAATATGTACAGAAAAAGTTTTTGTACCCGTCCTGATTTTTTAGTTCTGTTTTTTTGTTTGCTTGTTTTTTTGGCATGTTTCTCACACATAGATTTGAAAAAATAATTTTGATTTTTTTTAAGGGAAAAAAGTAATTCCTCCCTAAAACTAATAATTGGTTGTTGCAAGAACTCCAATCAAGCATCTGCAATAACTGGCAATGAGTTTTTTACATCACTGTGAAGGAATAGTGGCCCACTCTTCTTTGCCTGAGTTGTTTTAATTCAGCAGCACTGGAGGGGGTTTGAGCATTAACGGTCCTGTTTAAAGTCATGACGATGCATCTCACCCTGATTTAAGTCTGGACTTAAATCTGGATTTAAATCTGGAAGACTGGATTTTGGACACTCCAAATTCTTTTCTTTTTTTTCTTTTTTTTTTGTTTGTTTGTTTCTTTTGAGCCATTCACATGTGGGCTTGCATAGCCAAAGTGCACTTGAGCTTCAGGGGATAAACTGATCGACATTCTCTTTCAGGATTTTTGGGTAGAGAGCAAAATTCGACCAATTGTGAAATTTCCTCTTTACTAAATATTCCACAGTCAGCTGTTAGTGTTTGTAACGAGCGGTGACCCACACACTTGCACACACACCGGTGTGCCGTGCAAAAGCTTTATTAAACACTGTCACATGTGTACGGACGTAAGCTCTCCTGCGTCTGTCCTTCTCCTCTCCAACCACCCCGCTCTCCTCCTTCTCACTGTTTATGAAGAGAAAACACACACACCATTAGCCCCTGACAGCCGGCACCTGCTGAGCTCCGCCCAGCGAGCTCACTGCCTCACTCCTCCCTTGCAGCCGCGCCAGGGACCACACCCCGCCACAGAGGGCCTTTTAAAGTAAAATGTCTTTGTTAAACACGCCCTCTCCTATCAGTGGAAGTGTTAATCATCAAGACATAACAACACTATTGAGATGCTTAACAATCTCACGAGGATAGTCAGCCTTCTTCAAAGTCGGAATGTCCTTTATTTTATTTTTTTTAAATTTTCATTTGTCTGGGTTATGCAATGCATCTGCTAGCTAATGGTAAGGGTTATACAAACAGTCAGATTTTTGATAGTGTCTCATTTGTTCTCATTGCAGCTGTATTACTACAGAGCATGCCTTCATTTGTCCCCTGCTACATTTCTGTCTTTATTAAAAATGTAAGCCTTGTGATAACAGCTACAACCCAGAGGAGATGAGATGTGGTCAGTCACTCATCTTCCCCTGTGTCACTGCTGGTGCTGTAACCTATCCAATCAGTTTTCATTACTGTTCCAATTTTAAGAGCTAAGGAAGAAAAAAACAATTTTATTGTGCGTTAAAAGTTGTGGCTTAGTGCTACTTGACCTCAGCTAGATAGTTCATCTAATAGTTGTCACATGTTAGGGAAGCTGATGAATTAGAAGATTGCAGAGCAAAGTGTTGAATGTAAGAATAAAAATTAAAAAAAAAATTCACATAAGAAATTTAAAATCAGAGTTGGATATTGGATATAGAAAAGACTAATACATCTTGTGTTTTGATAGCTGTTTTTTTTTGAGAAAGAAATACTTTGACAGTGGGAAAACTTGAAATAGTAGTAAAAAGGTACTATGGGCAGTTTATATTTGTAGCTGATTTGCCAGCTAGAAATTGTAATAAACTTTTTGGATGATTTTCTTTAACAATCAGAAAAAAGTTCCCTATTAAAGAATACAATTTCTATTGCAGTCAATGTTCCCAATCTTGTTTACCTTCAGTGAATCTTATGTAACTGTCTCCATCTGAAATACCTTTTGGTCTACGGTACACCCTCAAATCATTCTTGTGAAGAAACCCAAGATAAAATTGGTTGAAAAGATTCAAGTAATCCATTATTTTATATTGACCTCTGAATGGAAATAAAATCAACCGATGTCTGGCACAAGCTGTATTTGATTTAAACAGTAAAGTTACATTTTCACAATACTGATGAACAAAGACTTAAAGTAAGTCAACACCTGATATTTTTCTTCTTTCAGACAATGAATGCAAGCTGCGCAGTGACTTAAACCAGACAACTATGAGCATCTGGCAAAACCTCCACAGATGCTGATCAATGACAAACAACGCTATTAAACCTTCACTGGTGTATTATGGTTTACTCTTATGGGACAATTACAAGGATAATTGTTTGCAGCTGCCTATTTATACAGTCAGAGGTCCTTAAAAAGTAAGTTGGATACTGAATTTCATGCATTCTTTTTTTTTTCTCAAAAAATGATCAGAAAATGACTCCAGATTGTTTGGCAAACTTCTGTAAATACTAATAATAATTCAGATTGCCTTTGACAGATTTACTATGCACCCATGGAACATTCAACAGGCAGAGTTGGAGAATAACAGCTACCAAACTGCTGATAAATGAGAGGCTTTAACAAAAAGCAGATTTTCATTTATGCCAAAGATTTCTGTTTTGTCATTAATCTTCACCAAAGTCCTCTCACTAATCAGGAGCAAAAGCACCAAGAAAGATAAGCGTGAGCTCAAAAAGTTTGTTTTCTAGAATTTTCTGATTTTAATGGCAAGCTGTAATGACAGTCATAGTCCTACAACAATGTAGTAGCTAGTAATTCAGCAGAGAGTAACGCCTGCCAGAAATGGCAATCAAAGAACTGGACTGTTTCCTGAAACAGTTCATGAGCTTTAATATCACCATATTTTTAATTTACCTTCAACAGCCTTATTAAAATTGTTAGATACAAAGTTCTGTAAGCATTAATGATTTTAATTTATGGGGCCTGAAAAGTTTTTCATTTTCCAAACCCAAGTAGACATTTCAAGAGATACACAAATTAGAGGTACCTACTTAAAACTCCCTACTACATATATACACTTTTTAAAATATGTTATTTGACTCTGGTCTCAAAGCTGTTTTGTGTTGCGTTAGATTTGGAGAGCATTTTTAGGAGTTAGATGTTTTTTGCAAATTTCTCTAATGCAGATCTGTCAACACATGATGTTGCACTTGCACACATCTGAATGCACTTTTTGCAAGTGGACAGATGATCTGCAGTGCAGTTCTTTAACTGTCACTTGAAAGACTAGTCTAAGTGAAAACATGCTTCAGATGATGAAGCATGTTTCAATGTTCTCAGCCTCGCATGTCATCCTCTTCAACCATAAACCCTCTTAATCCCAGCCTCCTCAGGTCAAGCATTAGCCCTGAGGAGCTCTCTGGGGGAAGTAGCAAGCTGTCTATAAAGCAACAGAGTGACAACAAGGCACAAAAAGCAGTTTAGCTTTTAAGGTCTTTTCATTAGGAAAATTTCATACCCCTTAACTTCCTGTGTCGACCACACAGTGTCAGTTTATTCTCAGTTATAGAACAGCTGAGCAATCATTTTGCTAAATGTTCTGGAGAAAAGAGCAAATGAGATATTTAATATGGTTAAAGTGGGATTTGCACTGAGCTGTTCATTTGCTTTTCTTCCCCTGCTCTGAATGTCTGAGCCTCATAGGCGATGTCAATTTTATAATCTTGTGCTTGATGATTGAGCCCTGGATCCTGTTTAGGTATTTCTAAACTACCTTTGAAATCTATAGAGACCATAGAGAAAGCCCAAGTAAAAATGTTGAACACAGGGTTAGAACTGATAATAAAGCAGTTTAGCGGGAGGAGATGACATATGAAGTGAGTTACCTGATGTGCTGTTTTGAATTTAGGGCCTGGCCTTTTCTTAAGCTGAGCACTATGAACAAAGAATACGTGTGCTAGCTCATTTCAAACTCATATTTATGGTCAGATTTTCACATTTTTCCTTTTCAGTTGGTAAGCTCTGAACCGATACCAGAAAAAGGGAGTCTCTCCCATTCACAGCTGCAATAAATAACTTTCTTGCCAAGTTTTTGGTATCATTCTCCGATCTTCCGTATTTGTCAATGTTAGGCAAGAGCCTGAACGATTATATATTATTTTTGTCTGCATACCAAGTTTTCATCTCTTTATCACACTTGACGATGATCTCTGTTGAGATATAATGGAATGAATCCTATTTTAAATGGCCTTTTTACCAGTCAAATGTCACATAAAATCAAACTCATGAACCCACACCTCTTATAAATTAATTAGTCAATGGAACAATTTAGTAAGTACATTTAATTGATTACTATATGCAAGTATAGTACAGTATGGTGGACTTTTTTTTTCATTTAAATGTAATAAGCTTACATTCTTCAATAAGTGGTGAAGATGTGAGTAAAGGCCCTTCTGACTGTTTTCTCAGTGTACCTGTCCAGAACAGATGTAGAATAGATTCACCCATCACTGTACAGTACATGCAAAATATGTTGCTGCAGCAGACAGACTACTACTTGATGTGTTCAAATTAATAATGATCCATTTATGATTATGCATTACTAATATAAAATAGGTTGCACTACAATTATATAGTTAAATAGTTTCTACAGTATCTATATTATCTTTATTTCAACTTAGCTAGCCTCTAGCTAGTACAAATAAAAAGTCAAGCAGCATAACTTACATCTCTTCTTTTCTCTGCTTTCTGAAAGCCACATCAGAGGGCTTGGACAGCTTTAACGAGGACAGTATCAAAATGACAAACATGACTTGTTGTTGACATCTGTGAATAGGAACGTCTACCTGAGACGCAGACCGACAACTTGACCCACAGTGCACTGTCCAGGTCGGGTTATTTAAGCTAAATAAAAAATTATAATAAAAGTGTAATATTTGCACAAGGAACGGGTACCAGTCAGGGCTGCAAAAAATTACTATTATTTATTTTGTTTTTATTTGACAATTGCAGCAGTTCCCCCACTGATACCCAGAGCCAAGACTCGGCTCTAGATATCTAAACAATCACTTTGAAGGAGCCAGACAGGATCATGAACACTGATATTATCAGCTAATTCATATCAATAAGATATATCCACAGGGTGTGTAGGAGCATCACTCAGACAAAAACAAATCCTAATTAGATGTAACACATAAGTAAAGTAAAACAGACATTTCCTTCACCTTGGGTGCAGACTTCCTGGACAGTCTGTGTTATTAACCACACAAAAAGCAAGCAAATGCTTTACAAAAGCCAACATACTGCATACAATAGTGAAATGTAAAAAATAAAAAAATAAAAGAATAAAAAAATTAAACCCGTTAACCATAGCAAATGCACAATAAATAATTTCAAATTCTAATTTCCAAACAACTGCAATAAAAAAAATTCTTCAAAAAGACAGGAAATCATAAACATGGATTAAAGTTCTCACTAAGCTATATCATAGCAGAAGGTTGTTGGCTATAGTTGCATGTATCACCACAAAGTGTCATTTGAAGCAGCAACCCCCTAAAAGATCCATGCTATTAAACCTTAGTTAAACCTGTGTTTAACTTAAAAGGGAAAACTGATGAACTGGGATTTATAATAATTTTTTTAAATCAAAGTGAGTGAGCTGTATGTGCAAAGTTTCATTCAACTTGGCTGACCTATTAAAGAGGAGACAGGATACATACAGATATATTTGCATACGTATGATACAGCTATTTATAGTAAGATTTTCACATTGCAAAACAATAGGCTACAAAAACATGGGCCTCCTTTGAATGCCATAGGAACTGGAAATTTCATATACACTTGGAACCAAATCTAACATAAAAAATATGTGATACACTGCATATAAAAATTGTTCTTATTTAAATTAATATCAGGAAATATCTCAAAATTAAGTTAATGTAAATAATAATGATATAATATACACAACATGAAATATATAGTTTAAACAAACTCTTTTCCCTGAAACTGACCTAATTTCCACAGTGTCATCTGTAAATAGTTGGCATAAATGGATAATATAAAAATGCTTGGAATTTATATTTCACCGGCTGCTGGAGCAGCTGAGGAGGCAAGAGGAATGTGGGAAAAAATAAAACCTTAACAGGATCTGAAAACACCAATGTGATCTCTACACATCCTGCAGCTTTAGTGCTTCTGCAGGGAGGAAGTGGATCACTGGAGTGATTTCATATGCCTGCTGTCACTGAACTTATTTGCTACCATATCTCCTCAAGTTTTGTTATTATGTCTCTGACTTTTGTCCTACTGTTGTCACCACTTCGCCGATAACTGCACAGATGGCACACTGGCTGTTTCATTATGCTTAATTAATGGTACTTGAATTGTGTTGATTTACATATGTGTTTGCCTGTGGAGACCCTACAGAGAGGGTTTTCAAAAAACACAATAGTGGTCCTGTGCAGTTCTCCAAAATCCCAAAACTGTACACTGCAGAGAGCACCTGTTGTCAGATGGGGCTGTGTCAAAAATATGTGGCACAGTGTTAAAAACAATTAAAAGTCTCCTCCATTTGTTCTTCCACTGCTGGTGAACTCGTCTGTCCCTGTTAGCCTACTATATATATATATATATATATATACACACACTGTAGCCTACTATATAGGCAAGTCATTAGTGTATAACAAGGTAATGTTCTTTTAAAACTTCCCCTTTGCCTACATGCTTTTATCTGCTCAAGAAAAAAAAGAATACAACACAGTCAGGAAACTTTTGTAATTCACTGCCCTCTGAGGAGCTTTATATCTGCGTGCAACAATGACATCTACACCTTTGTGTTGGCTGTCAGTGACCTCACAAGCCTACATTGCTTTGCTGGCATAAGGACTTCCTTTGATTATTTGTAATTACAACCAGACAAAATAGTTTTTGAACTTAGCAACAGCTGGCACAAAACTCAGTTTGCACTCACATCTGTGAAAATTTTACTGCCATACTCCAGACTATTGCACAAACACACACACATAGACTTTTATATTGCACTTTAGTATTCCCAGAAGCAAAAGATTTCCCTGATTCAAAGTGACACTGCCTGAATGAGCAAAATGATGACCACGATAGAGTGTGAAGCCTGCACCTGTGGTCACATAACTGTAAAGTATGTAAACCATCCATTCTCTTCCGCTTATCCTTATGAGGGTCGGAAGGAGGCTGGACCGTGTCCCGGCTGCCATAGGGCAAGGAGCAGGGTACACCCTTGACAGGTCGCCAGTCTATCACATGGCTAACACATAGAGACAACCATTCACACTCACACCTATGGTTAATTTAGAATCATCAGTTAACCTAACCCCACTAACTGCATGTCTTTGGAAGCTGGAGCACCTGGAGAGAACCCACACAAGCACAGGGAGAACATGCAAACTCCACACTGAAAGGCGAGATGGTGGAGTCAAACTGAGGACCTTCTTGCTGTGAGGCAACAGTGCTAACCACCATGCCCAGTGAACCAAGTTTCTTGAGTTAACTTACATATCTTATACCATACTCACCATACCATACCATACAGTCACCACATGCTCATACACAAGCATAAATTCTTCACTTTACATGTGGTACGCATTTATGTAACATTCTTGAAACATATTTAGTTAAATTTTGTCTGGTGTTAAATCTTTTTTTAAAATCTTATATGCTATTAATTAAAAAAAATTTTTTTTGGCTTTATCAGTGCTGGGGGTACGTTGGGCTGCTGAGGTCCACTGGCATCATGTGATGTAATTTTAAATTAATTTTAAAAGAGCACTACTTTATATGCAGGGCGTGCACATTGGGGCATACCAAGCATTACTTCTTCATGGGCGTTGATGTCTGAGTCATTTATCTCGAACATGTTATTTTGTTTTCTTTAATTCCTGAATTATATGGGTTTTAAAAAAAAATGTAATAACTATTAAACAAACTGTTGGTTTTGTTTCTATGTTGTTAGATAATTTGTTAATATTTGTTTCCTGTTGTGTGTTGAACTGTTTTGTTTTCTTGTGTGTTAGGTAGTGCTATTCAATGCTGCTGACTTTGGTACTGATCCGATACCAAGTAAATACAGAACCAGTATTGGCAAGACCAATACTTTTTTAATGGCACCTTATGTTGGGGAGAGCAGCAGCTCATGTTTTATGAGATAAATGATCATCAGTTTGCAAATTCTGAACACATTTTAATGACCACTAAATCACTGTGATTTTACTTTCCACAATAATTAGTTAACACAACAAAACACACCTTTCAGCTTTTCATGCATTTTGAAACTGGGGTTTGTTTTTTTTGCAGACCTGGAATGTAAATGTGTCTGTCTCTAAAGGACTTTGGATCAGCTTCTGTTGTTTAAATGTGATATAGACTATAGATAAAATAGATGTGACAGTCAGCACAAAAAGGTTGAAACATTTTCATTGTACAGGTTTGAGGTATATTATTTCATTTCCAAAAAGTAATGTATTTTCTGCTTTAATATTTTAATTTATATATTTGATACTGAACTTAGAAGATAGAAAGTATCGATCTTATCATGCTAATATCAGTCCATTACCAATATCAGTATTGGTATCGATACTATCATCATTTGGCTTGATCTGCCCACCTCTACTGTTAGGTTATTTTCAGTTCTCTGGGGAACTTACTTTCACACTAGTTTGTTTTCTGAAGTTGCCATTATGATTTCAGTTCTGTTTATTTGATCTCTTTTAAATATTAGTCTTATCAAATGATTTTTTTTTCATGTTTTGGGTAAATAAAACCAACTTTTTCGCCCAAATTACTGCTGCGTCCTCCTGCTTTGATGTGAATGAACTGAGTTGGCTTGAGAAGAGCCGTGACCCTAACCCACTCAACATAAACCTGAATCAGCTCAAGTTCAAATTGATTTGTTTGCATTGATTCAAATACTGTGGCTGGATTGACAACAAGCTTTGCTCCCTTTTCCTTTTAAGAATGGGGAGAAGCAAGGCTATTCATTGCTGGTCGCAACCTTACTTGGATTTATTCAGTTGCATTCTTTTAAGTTAAATGTTGTAACTCTCTCTGTCTAGTCAGTTTGAGAGAGCAGGTCAAATTCTCACTCAGGAAATATTGATTCTTGTATGACTTCTTGGCAAAAGAATACAAGCAGGACAGAAGCTTAGTGCTGAACTATGAGTTTGGGGATGTCAACAAAGGTTATACCCAATTAAGTGGCTGATAAAAGCATTTCAACTTTTAAATAAAGCTTACCACACTAGAACCTTTACTTTTAAATTTACGCCCCTGCCCATTCCATTTTTCATGCCTCACCAGTTCTGTGCTCAGATGATATTCCTTTTATTAACAGTGCTCTGCTGGCCTATTTAATATAAGGTAACACAGAGCTTGTGTTTTTCTGTCAAAGAAGATATGAATGGTTTATTTTATTAATTTTTGTTGGTGCCACTGTTACTAATATCATTGCCTTGCATGAAGATGTAACAAGTGGGGAGCAGATTCTGCCATCCAGTTTCCAAAATCTAAAAGCTTTTCCCAAAAGAGCAGAGGTTGTTATACCATATTAATGACATATTATGCCCTTGGTGTTGACATAAGATGTCAACAGTCACATATGGCTGTAATGGTTGTAATGGTCCACACTTTTTTTAAAGTAGTGATCGACATTTTATGTATGGAAAACAGTGCATATCCTACAATTATCCCCATTCACTCAACATATAAAATTGCGATGAAATGGGTACGAAAACCTCATCTTGGTACTCAAGTTTTTTGAGGATTTCAGTCAAAGATTTAGGTGTAATTCCAATTATGTGTATGTGAATGCATTTGCCTCTCTGTCGCTTTCTGTGCCTAGCAGTGTTAACCAAGCTGTCAGTGTACCAGTAAAAAAGGCTGCAAGAGATGTCCAAGCAGACAGCCTCATGTATATACACATCAGGAAATCTTTGCTAAACATGCCCTTAAACATATGAGCCCTCTGTTTTGATTTATTTCACTCACATTGAAAACCAGACAAGTAAGCAAATAGTATGGAGTCTTAAGCAATTTTGATCCATTTGTTGTCCAGTAAAATTGATCAAATCTTGACAACTAATATGTTTTACAAGGAAATTAGTGTCAGGAAGGATTCCAAGCTTATTACTCTTCAATAATACTATAAGACTTAAGTGAATAATGTCTAATTGGAGTGAAAACTTTTCCGAGCCAAACATGTCATTACCTCAGCAAGCCTGAGAATGTTGTTTTAGGAATATAGCTGGATGTGTGAATGTTCATTTTTAGACAAAAGCAAAGTTGTGAAAGTTTAAAAATTTTTATGCATTATTGTTATTGCGGTTTTTAACCACAATAAATATAGGCCATCTTCCTCAAAAGTATTTACATGCCTTTGTAAATAGGTCTGGAGTCTTTCTGGAGTCTAGTATGGCAAAACACATTGAGCAAGTATTTATTCTGCCAGAAAGACAATATATTTTTTATTCTATCACTAAACTGAACTTACTGAAACCTTCAAAAGAAGCCAGACAACTGAAACTATTTCTTCAAGCCCTCCTGTCACCTCTTTTTCAGTCATTGAAGTAAAACATCTCCAAATTTCACATTGACAAGTATCATGTTAAGTTTTTCTTTTTTATGTTTTTTGCATTCTATGAACTATAGCTGGGATTTGAGTAGATTATGATAACCCTATCATAGTGGATTGGTTTATATGATTCCAGGAGCTATGTTGTCTGGGGCAATTTGCCACTGGTAGGGTCTCCCAAGGCAAACTGGTCCTGGTTGAGGGGCCAGACCAAATGCAATTCAGAGGACCTCAATAGAAACACCAGTAGAATGTCCTGCCTTGTCTGGATTGGGTTACAGGGACCCCACACAGGCAAAACCTCCTGGTTAACCTTCACCCACAAGGGTACAGTGCAATATGGATTGGATGGTGGTCAAAGGCAGCAGCCTTGGCAGTCTGACACAGAAAGCTGGAGCATGTAAAGTTTAATTTTGTGGACAGAAGTTCTCTGTGGCGGAGTGTGGTTTGTGGTTCAGCTACAGGGGAGGGGTGGGGCAGCAGGTTCAGGGGACAGTGCCAGGGAAGGCTGGCCGGTACGTTTGATAACCTTCACACTAACTATACCTTCCCTATTTCAATAGCTGCTGGAGCCAGAGGAAGCAAGGCCCTCAGCCTACCCGCTGCGTGAACGTCTTCAAAACAGACTTTCACCACAGCCTATCTGCAGTGGTGAAGGCCTGTTTTGAAGACGTCCACCGGGCAATCATGGACCACCTGGGCCTCTTGCCAGAGAACCATCACTGCCGCTTCTGGAAGAGCCAGAGTGGGCTGGAGGACTGACCCTTTTCATACACCAGTCGGCTGCGCAAACCAGCGGCTACAACCCGGTCCTGGGGAAGGAGAGGCTCAGGTTTGGGAGTTCGTGGTGTTGAAGCACTTTATGGTGGTGCTTCCAGCAGGCACAGCAGAATGGGTCCACTGCCACCGACCGGCTAGCCTGGAAATCGCAGTGAGGCTAGCAGAGGATCACCTGGTAAGGCAGCCAGTGGAGCGGCCACAGCTGGGGGCAGGAGGACTACCAATCCCAAATCTGAGGAGGAAGCTCCAGAGCATTTCACCAATGCCATCAGCTATAGCCAAGCAACAGCCACTGGTGCCTTTTAACCCCTTCTCATCTGTTGTTCCTCCACAGGTCCCAGTTGCTGCAAACACTGGAGCAGGTGTGTTGGAGGTGCAGGCGACTGGGACATGTTTGCCAAGATTGCCCGGCAAAGGAGGTGGAACAGCTGTTCCATGTCGCCAGCCCTCTGATGCCTTCTTCCTGTCCAGGAGAGACATACAGCTTACTGGTAAGGTGCCAAGGTGGTATACAATTGGCTATGGTGGACTCAGGCTACAGACTACTTCAGTCTACCCTGGTTTGACCCAGGACATTGCTGGAGCCAAAGTGGGTGCAGATTAGGTTTGTGTTTGGGGATGCATCCCTTAATTCTGGGGACAGATTTGCCAGGGTTTAATAACCTTTTGAGGCACTGTGTGGGGAGGCATTCACAACCTTTAGTGGCGTGTAGCGTCTGTGCTCAGCGGTGATGCAGGGTTGTCTGATGCTGATTCTGGGGAGGAGACGATGGCAGAGCCTTCTCATGAGGCCCTGCAGGCTCTAGTAATTCACTTCACAGAAGATTTTCCACTAAAGCAATCTCATGATGACACTCTACGCTCAGCCTTTGACCAACTGCTAAAAAATTGACGGTCACATAACCAAGCACTGACCTACCCGCATTTCACAGCCACTGATTAAAGACTGATTAAAGATAGGCTGTATCGAGTAAGTCGTGACATACACCCAGTTGTTGGTGCATAAAAGCCACCGGGAAATGATTTTCCAGGCAGCGCATTATTACCCCATGGCAGGGCATATGGGATTATGATAAAACTCTGGAGGTAATAATGGCCCAATTTTATTGGCTGGGCATTCAGGCGGTGTATGCTGAAGGTGTGCGTCCTGCCCGGAGAGTCAGCTGGTGAACCAACCAACCATTCCAAAAGTGCCTTTGCACCCATTACCATTGATGGAGGTCCCATTTGAGTGCATCGGCATGGACATCATCGGGCTATTTCAGGCCAATATCGCTTTGTTTTAGTTCTGATGGATAATGCAATGCAATGCAATATCCACAGTGGCAATAGTGCCGCTGTGCATATTTATGCAAAGAGTGTGGTGCAGGAGGTGTTTCAGGTCATCTCCCAAGTCGGCATCCCGAAAGAGATACTGACTGACTAGGGCACATCATTCATGTGTCACACACTAAAGGAGCTGTACAAATTACTTGGCATTAAATCTGTTCTGACCAGTGTCTACCCCCCTCAGACTCTGGTGGAGTGGCTGAATAAGACTAGTCCATGATTTGTAAGTTCATTCACAAGGATGAACGCAATTGGGATCGTTGGTTAGACCCTTTGTTGTTTGCATGAGTCACTCGCTTTACGTGTGACATGTACTCAGTGACATTATCAACTAAACAAGAGAAAGGAGAAAGCTTTATTTTCAAGACCTGTGCACCCAGCATTAAATACTAGTGATTACTTGAAAGCAGCTTTGATACGTGAAGGTATTTTAAATGGTGAAACTGAACAGTTGTAAGGGAAATAATCAAAAGTTGGACTTCAATGATTTTAAAACAGTTGTTGTTGGGATCTAAAGCTAATGTTCCATTCAAACAGGGGGAACAAGACAAAAGCCATTTAATATAATAAATCTAACACAGAAATGTAGCAGTTTTACTTTGAAAATAAAACCACAGCAAATGTTTGCCATATTGTCCCAAGGAACATTCATATGCAATTAATTAATGCAGCCATCTGTGTTCACTGGAAGCATTTAGTTAAACAACAGGAAATAGTATTGAATGCAGACACTGGAACAAAAGTGTTACCAGAGACTTACTTTTCTAAAACATTTTTCCAAGACTAGTTAAAGACTAGTCCTGAACAGCATTCTAACACCTTCAGATAATAAGCAAATCTGATAAATTCAGTTGGACAAATCCACAAAGAGAGGTGAATATCAGAGTAACAGCAAAGGTTGGCTAATCACAGAACAATTTACTACGTGACTTACTTTTATATAATTCTTTTACTCATGCTGCAATCCTAGCGATTCCCAAAGGCTAAGTCCCATTTTAACCCATGAGGATATCTATTTTTTGATTTTCAGATGAGAACTGAGAAGTTCTTACTGCAGCATGCTGAGTGAAGAGCAATGGCAGCCGTCACCTCGGAATAGCAGAACTTACGATTATGTAACCAAGGCAAAGTAATGAAAGTGGTGGGCATCAAGGCTGGACATCTCAGTCAAATGGAGTTTGACTTTGAATCAGGATTTTATATTTTTATACTGTATTATAGTGCAGATATATATTACAGTAGTCAGGTTAGGTTGATTTATTCATCACATCATTATAAAAGCACATACAATCTCTGAACGGTAAAAAATCAAAATCCTGATTCCACAAATGGAGACTTAGTTGGGTGTTAGTTATGCCTGCACAGGCACATGTGCCATCATCTATCGACATTAGAACATCAACATAGTTATCACACCCAACCACCACATGTAGGGAAGAAAGAAAAGTGGAGCACCACCACAATGTTTGTCTGCGACAAACCATGGGAAAAAAATCTTTAAAAAATAAACAAGGTTTTGTTGTGTCTGGAAAAATATTAGCAGACCCTAGCAGATGGAATCAATGGTGAATATGACAAATCTATTTATTAGATGTGTCCTATAAAAAGCCACAAAAACCAAGACAACAGCATAAAGACAAACCAACAGTGACTCTGATGTCACAAACCTGCCTCAAATTTAGAAAATCAGATGCAAGCCTTCTAAATAACTTACAATTTAGGTTGTTTACATCAACCAAAGCAGGATCTGGCAACTTGGATTTTGTTTCACAGTCAAAGCCACAGACATATTTACTGAAGTCTCTGTAATTAGGTTTGTGAGGTCTGGACACAGAAATCCAATCTGATCACTTGCAAATAACCAGTCTGTCCTAAAGGTGTGTTTTCAGGGAAATTAATAATCTGATTTGACTTGAGTCTGAGCAAACCTGCTTACAATAGAAGGGGAATGGTAATGAGACACGAGAAGCATATCAGGGCAGGAAAAGCAGAAGGGCAGGAAATGGAGTATTCGCAACAAGAAGAGAGGCATGCATATCAACATAAATGCAAGCGGTCCTAAATAAAAATACAAAAAAGTCATGACTTTGTGAGCTGGATGAGACATTGGATGAGACTAATTGAAGCATGCAGACTTACTGGGACCTGGTTTCTCCAAAATGTCGGGAGCAAGGTCACGGGAGCAAGGCCTGTTTGTCATTGGCACATTATCACCACCTTCATTTTACAACAGCATTACATCACATATTTCCCCAGTCACAAACATCTTGATCTGTTCTTGCAAGGAAGTGTGCAAGGCTTAGCTTTAAACTTTAATCAAAGTCAGGTGTATTTGGGTATGGTCTGAAGTAGTCTGAAAACTTGTTGCAACTGACATGAAAGCTTATCTGCTGAAATTAACTCATTTAGATTTAATTCAAGATAGTCGTCCATGTTTTCAGTGAAGATTAGAAAGAATGTTCCAAGAATGAGAGAGTGTTTATTTTCTGTTCTCCCCTGTTGGTAATTTTGTTTGCGCATTGTAAAGTTCCATGGGATTTTTTTTATTTTTTTTGGTTCCCATTTGTTAACATATTACTGTTTCCTTCCATATGTTCCGATTTAGCTTAGATTTCAGCAGACACACAAATTAACCAACTGGCCCCCAGCAAGGAAATGCGAGGGTGAACAGCTTCAGTGCTGAGCAGAGTTTCCAGTTGTGAATGTGTCCCCGGGCACTCTACACAACAGGTGAAAACAGCTGGACTTCGACAGATGTGTTTATGTTAGGAAAATTTTAAGTGCATTTTGATTCCCAGGGATTTGCTGTGTTTCTGTTTTTGTTTCTAGTAATCGAGCATTTAAATCATACAATGGTTTATGTTGAAACCGTCATTTTGAAATATAATTACAAGAAAAAAGGAGTGTTGTGGTCAAAAGTTGCAGCTGCCTGGTTTGTTCTGTTGAAGAATGGTCTCTAGTTGACCACTGGGAGATTGTGCTCTCCATTGTATGTATAATGTGTTTTCTCATGGTCGGTGTTGACTCATTAAACATTAATGGCTCTATTGAGTAATTGCATGCTCTTAAAGCCCCCGTGCCCCCCCAAACCTCTTTGATTCTCAGCTGATGTGACTTGGGGTATTGCCGTGCTTTTCTGAATACAAGCCAAGCTTCCCAGCCGAGCAGATGATGAGAAACAGTTAAATCCTTTCCAGATGTTCCAACCAATAGCCCTCATTAATCGGCCGAGGAGTCCAAAAAACAGGGGTGATTTCCTTTCCTTCTACAGCAGCAGGACTTGTCTCTGGTGGTGAAAATAAAAAGCTATGTTTGTGGCTTTAATCATTGACCCCGTGGATGCCCCATAAATTGAAATAACACTACCTTGTCAGTGCATGGCTTTTAAATTTATGCCACCTCCAACGACTGCATGCACTTCTGGCCACTGGGTCAGACAGAGACTTTTCAGTGAATGACAGGAATTCCTTTGCTATTTTACACCAAATTAAACCCTATATTTTGTGAGTAGTGAACATGTAGTGCCAGACATCAGTGTCAACAAACATGTTGTTTCCAGCTATTTCCTAACTCGCTCATTCTGGCTGACATGCCCCAGTCAGGCAAGTGTGCATAACATTTTCTCATAATGAAAAAGATCATGTTGCCTCTTTTATTGTGGTTAAAACTTTATACCTAAGTCAAGAGCAATAAGATTCATTAAATACAAACTTGCCCTGGCTTTTTCCAAAAAAGAGAACTCGAGCTTTATGACCGTATTGTTTTAAAACAACAGGGTTCAGTAAAAGAGTACAGGGTGTCAGGTAAGGACACTGTAACATCCTAAAATGTCTAAGGAGGGTTATTCAATAGGTACTGTCTTCAGGCCATCACTTATGCCATGCACTGAAAAGGCTGAAGTACTTTGTTGGACATGCCAACATAATCTTTGCCTACCAGCATCTGTACCCTCCAGGTTTGCCTCCCTGTGACTTTGTCCTCCTATTCAAAATGAATGCAAGTTAAGGAGTCACTGTTTTGACAGTGCAGTCGGTACGAATGGAACAGAGCGATCTATAAACAGCTGCAGTGGAAAAACAACACTGTCCAATGAGACTGCCTTGAAGGGAAGAACTTTATAAGTATGGCGTTTGATTTTATTGTTTGGTAATGGAACTTTGTGATTACTCCTTATGATTGTACTTAACTTAAACCTGAGGCCTGCATGAACAAAGTGAGTTCAGCATACCCAAGGTATTTTTCTATTTTCTGGATTCACTTATCCTATTATCAGCAATCAGGATAAGCAGTCACATGTAGCTGGTTATCAACTCGATAAATTAATCCAGGGTTTCTACTGCGTGTTCACATGAAAGCAGTGTTGCTGGCAGCAACTGACCAGTCACAGATATGATATAGATAAATGTACTGGCAGTAGAGTGGCTGATTTTAGAAAGGAATTTAAAACTAAAGCAAAACCATAAGAAAAATATGAAGATGTTAAACACGTAATACAGACTTAAAGTAACACAGGGGCTGCAGAAAAATCAGTGGTCTAAGTGTGTGTGTGAGAGGAAAAGTGCTGTGCTTTTAGCATTGAAAGTGAATGTGTGGCACGCACAAAACAGTAGTTTGTGTTTATTCCTTATTGCTTATTATAAACTTTGAATTTGTTTCACTTTTGCAAATTATCATCACAGCAAACAAAAAATTTCGGTATCAAGACAAAGTACCGGTATAATTAAAGACACCTGTAGTGAAAACAGAAGGTTATTATTTTTACTTCATGATGGAAATGGAAAGTGGTACCAACTAAGTGGACCCAGTGTGCTCTGAGGTGTTGCACCTGTGGTTTTCAGATTAGTACACTGTGAAATCACACAAAAGTTTACCTCTGTAAGCTAATCTTTTTGCACAACCATTGTAATAAGTCCTTTTATGGGTGTGGCTGTTTATTTCTGTCTGGTTTCCACCATTGAATCATAAGGGTAAACAGCGGGGACTGTTTGTTTTTGTTTTTTTTACAATGTACCAGTTTTGTGATTGTGTATATCTATTTTCAATACTGGGGCCCTGAATACTTCACATATGTGTTATATGGAGCTAATTTTTATAATTCTTGCTTGATATTCTAAGCTTATAAACTTTCCCTTAAAGACATGTTGACTATTCTCAGGTGAGAACAGTCGTAGGGAACTGAAAATAACTCCATTGTGAAAGACTCAGATTTATGCTGCCAAGTGAGCTAACTGGGATTTCTAATGGGTTGACCTGTACCATAGAACACAGGGGGTCTGATAATGCTGTACAACTATAAGTGCCTATTTGGTCTATACAGTTTGAACCTGAGTGATAACCGATGCTGAGATACAGCAAGTGAAACAAACAGTAGAGATTTGAGCAAAGAGAAATGGTTGCACATCTGCACATTTTTGTTTATAAGTTGTGGTAATAAGATAAAAACATGGGAAGAAAAATTTGTAGGGCACAGAACCAATATCATACTACAGTCATGGCCAAAAGTTTTGAGAATGACACAAATATTAGTTTTCACAAAGTTTGCTGCAAAACTGCTTTTAGATCGTTGTGTCAGTTGTTTCTGTGATGTACTGAAATACAATAACAAGCACTTCATACGTTTCAAAGGCTTTTATCAACAATTACATGTCATTTATGCAAAGAGTCAGTATTTGCAGTGTTGGCCCTTCTTTTTCAGGACCTCTGCAATTCGACTGGGCATGCTCTCAATCAACTTCTGGGCCAAATCCTGACTGATAGCAACCCATTCTGTCATAATCACTTCTTGGAGTTTGTCAGAATTAGTGGGTTTTTGTTTGTCCACCCGCCTCTTGAGGATTGACCACAAGTTCTCAATGGGATTAAGATCTGGGGAGTTTCCAGGCCATGGACCCAAAATTTCAACG
>VVHJ01065041.1:0-10285 GCA_015107715.1 Tylochromis polylepis
CCACACCCCCCCTCCCCCCCCCCCCCCCCCCAAGTGCTAAAATGCTGACGATATGCCTCTGGGACTAACTCATATGCCTTTAAACACAGCCTCCTTAACATAAGTTAAACCATCACTGCTTAATGATGCTTATGCCTCCTGCACTTTCCCACACAACACACACTGCAAAAGCAAATCTGTTCAGAGTCTGAGCACTTTCCCAAACGTTCAAATAAGGAGAAAAGACATCTGGATCCTTCTCATTGAACTTAGGCAAGAGACAAATTACTC
This sequence comes from Tylochromis polylepis, assembly GCA_015107715.1. Classification (NCBI taxonomy): domain Eukaryota; kingdom Metazoa; phylum Chordata; class Actinopteri; order Cichliformes; family Cichlidae; genus Tylochromis; species Tylochromis polylepis. Next base: position 271 of record VVHJ01065041.1, read on the forward strand.
ACAATATCAGGAGATTTTGATGACAAAGATGAATATCCTTCCTCAAGCAAGAGATTTCCTGAAAGCTTACCATCTCTAACCAGAGTTAAACGAGTGTTCTGCAAATCTGTTTTAGCCTGCTCAGTCTCCTGCTGCAACTTTTCAATTTCCACCTGCTTATCAGCCTCCAACTTGTGTTTTTCCTTTTCATATGACATTTGCAACAACATTACCTCTTTCTGCTGCTCAAACGTCAAGTTTCTTAGTGAAACTCCTGATGGCAATATTAATGGCTGACCATTTCCCCTTTGCCCAGCCACCAACTGCAACTTAATCTCAGATTTTATAGTGTCTTCACGACACTTATCACCAAGGCCACTCAAATCAAGTTCATACTCATCTGCAACTCAACACCTGGTCTTTAGTGCAGTTATCCAGGAAACTCTCACATGGTGCAGCAACAAATTCCTCTATTCCTGCCATGACTCTTTAAAACCCAGGTAGAGAAAAGCCAGTCAACAAAAACAGGTTTGCCCCAGGTCAATTGGTGCACTTAAAGACAAATATCCCTCACTAAGGTGTAAATCTGCCCCCTACTTACCTGCCTATCCCATCTTACCTACACCATAAACCCCAGTCTTCATACAGATTAGCAGTGGTCTCTTTAAACACTCAACCCAGTAACCCGGTTAGGCCCCCAGCAAGCTGGATGTGACAGCTCTGGATGTGTCCCCATGCCAAATGCTCTGGCCGCATACCACACACACAAAAAACAAGTGTAAATGGACTACACTGCTATTCCTACAAAGGGAGACTCCACAAAAACACTTACCCCACTACAGAACCTTGCAATCACTGCTAATAGGTCACACCTTCCCTGGTGTCATACTAACCTGAGACGCAATTCAAATTAGTCATAATATAAACTCAAATTCAAAACAGGCATTCAACAGACATCTTCTCTGCAAGGCTAATGTTTCCATCAATGTTTTACTGGGCATGTTGTCCCACCATCAAATACGCTACAAAGACCAGCTAAGCTTGTGCATCTGAAATGGTAGTGATGAAACTGGGAAAGTGATCAGGGTTCTGTAGAGCATATTAACCTATAGTATACATCTTTAAAAATGGTACATTTACAAGTAAATACCAAGCAGCTGGACAGCATACTATTAAAGACTATTTTCAAAGAGATGATATCTTCTTCTTCTATTTTTTAAAATTTTCTTCTTTGGTATTTAGTTTATCAACAAACTGGACTGTACTTGCGTGGTTTTTTGCAGTTTGTGACTGTGTTGTGTTTAGTTACTCCTGTTGTGTCACGGTGGTCTGATCAACCATTATATATATACCCTTGTGTGTCATTTCCTGGTTATATCAGTTATGTTTGTGTGGGCAGTCAAGTGGTTTGTTAAGGTCACAGTTTGGGTGCCTGAGTTCACGCTTGTTAACTTGACTTTTATGAGCTTGACATTTAACCTCTTTTGTAAATATAGCTTTTTGGGTTGAATGAAGGAAACCCCTGTTTAATAATTCCTGTGACTCCTGCTTTTCAACTCGGTCAGTCACAGAGGCAGAGGAATATCTAAACAAAAGACAGTGAGCAGCCATTCACACCAACCACGCAATTTCACTGGAAATTTTTTTTAAATGAAATTCGCTTTTTCAGATCTGCAACATTTCCAACAAGTGTACTCATAACTCAAATTGCACACCAGAATGATATGGAGGTAATACCATTTTACCTCAACTCAATGTTTTTAAATAACCATTTCCAAAGTAAAACCCTGACAACCAGAATAATATTGTCATGTTTCTGTTTTTCAGAAAGCTGAATGTTTCAACAGCATTTTAAAGCGGATATGGATAAAGAAATGGGTGACAACATTTGAGGTAAAGCATTCATCCATAAAACATATTAATAAAAAAGACCCATCATAATTTAGAACTGAATTTCCCTGCTGTGGGATAAATAAAGTCTTATCTTATATCTCACCTAAATTGTTTAGATGTTCACTTTGTTTTGTATATACACCAAGTCATGTACTGTAAACACCTAATAACTTTAAAAAATTAAAGGGGTTGTTTTCTTAATATATGTTGCAACAGACAATAAAAGGTTCAACCAAATGTATCACTAGTGAAGTATGAGGACTGAGTGAATCAATTAAATTCTAAGGACATATATTTGTCTTATTAAGCAAAGCCAAACTGCAATTCTGAAGTGATCTTAATTGTCTTTGTATCTTTGAGTTATGGTACTAAGATGTAAAAAAAAAAATATATATATATATAGCTAAAAGAAGAAAAAAAAACATCAAAAAACTTTAATTTTGTAATTGCTAAATATAAGATGACTTAGTTTATTTGAAAACGCATGGCCAGAATCTGTCTTCTTGTAAATTTGCAGTTCAATTCAAACCTGTTCAATACTAAAATGCTCATGTTCACAGCTTCTGTGAAGGCATTCTTGAACTGGACAACCCTGCGAGTCAATATTTTTGACATGAAAAGTGATCAAGCAGCAGTATGAAAGTATGGGGTCTGGGAATGCCTTTGGTTCTTGGGTACTGCTTAAAAATGGACCTAACCTCAAATAAGCTGAGGAAAGAAATGGGTGGATCAGATTCAGTTCATGTATTGCTATAAAGAGTTATTCAGTTTTCCTTCTTCATAGCAACTGCTTGCAGTACTCACATTTGCCACTGCTTCAAAGAGAAACGGTGTCAACAAGCTTTAAAAACTGAGCAAACAATTTGGAACACAAATAAAATTGAATTGAATTGTATTCCACTATGTTTACAAAAAACATACCACTTCTACAATGTTCCCCGCTTTATTAAGAACACCTGTTCACCTGTTTTCTCTTTCTCATTATGAACCTAAGTATTGTTAACATAAACACATCTATTTCACAACGTCTGGTACTTTATTAGGCACACCTGTTTTCACTCTACACAGACAAGCTATTCAGCTACAATGTTTTGCTCCTAACCACAGCGTTCCACAGTTTGGGTCTGCAAGTAGCAACAACCCCACTGGAATCTCTCCAGGAATTGCAGACTCTAGTTTTAGTAATGAAGTAATCTATCAATTATTCTGTTGATTAATTGGATAAGAAATATTTTTTTCTTATTAATGGGCAAAAATAAATATTCAAAAGAGAAAAAATACAGGTCTTTCAAAATGAACTGCTCATTGGTTTCCATTTTAGAAATTGCAGTGTTTTACCTGTTAATAAAACAACTAAACCCTTTGTATTTACCTGCGATATTTAATTTTTTTTAAGAAAAGATTTTCTTAAATGCAAAAATATATAAATACACTTAAGTGCAGTCAAAGTTAAATAGCATTAGATATAAATGCAATCAAAACTTAGGCTTAAAATTTTACCTTCACTCTGTGTTCCTTGAAGGCTTTATAAGGTTTTGTACTTTTCTGTTTCTGCGTGAAGTGTTCAAGTGAATGAGTGAGTTGTGTCTGTAAGCTTTTAAAGGAGAATGTGGTGGCTGCAATAAAGAGAAGCGAGCATTTAATTTTTTGTGCTGCTGAAAATAATTAATATTAACGATAAATCGATGTGCAACCTAACAAGTTTCAGACTCAGTGTTTTACTGGCCCATGTATACTTTTGTTGGCTTGTAAAAAAAAAATCTTTTATTTTTATGTTTTTAAATATGAATGCAATTTAGTCAATAAAATATTTTATAGTATTTCACTTTTAATCTGAAAAATGTTACAAAGTTTGAAATAGATACGATCTACACCCCGTCCCCCTTTAGACTCGCCCCTGCTTGCTGCAGGTATCGATGTACGGCTGCCATCAGCCTTCAGCAGGTTCTATAATTTAAATATGGTATCAGACTAAGTTAACAGTTCATCTGCATATTTTATGTAGCCTTAATTCTGGAGGCCTTAATACTGCAGAGTTTTCTCTGTGTAAAACAAACAGCGGTGGATGGAGCAGTTACAATTACAAAGTTAAGTTTTCTTCACGTCTAGTGCCTCTGTGTGACCTCCCCAGCATCTCCTGTGTTGTGTGCCTTCCCTTGTGTCCGCTTTCTCTCACCCTCTGTGCCTCGCTCTCCTCGTTCTCTCACCCTCGCTCTCTTGCCCTCTGTCTTCTTCCTCTGTTCCATGTATTTTAGCCAGTCTGCGTTTCCTATTTTATTTTGAAAGTCTCTTGTCCTGTGTGCATCATGTTCAGTTTTGCTTCCCCCTGTCTCTCTGTCATTGCCAACTGTGTTCCCCAGGTGTTTTCTCTCTCCCTCTGGTGTATTTATTTGCTGTGTCCCAAAAACTAGGCCACATCCTTCGGAGGACGCATTTGAAGGGCGATCAGAAACCATTTTGGTGTGACCTGAATGCTTTCTCCACTGCAGTGTTTGATAATAAACTCCACTTCAAAAAAAGACGCTCATCAAGTGTTTACAGTTTATCTAAAATATTCCACAACAGTGTACAGGATAGAAATCAGTCAGGAAAACTCATGAAACATCTGCTTACATCTTTTGGTTGGGGTCATCTGATGGAGATGGGACAGCGTACAGGACGGAGGTAGATAATTTGTCCCGCTAGTGCTCAGGAAATAACCTGAAACTGAATGTCCTTAAAACAAAAGAACTTATCATGGACTTCAGGAGGGACAGACAGGTCCACTCTGCTCTCATTATAAATGGAGAACAGGTAGAATCTGTCTCCACCTTCATTTTTCTGCTCACCCACATGTCCACCAATCACACTAGGACTCACATGTCCACCAACACCCTGCTATAAAAGGCCCAGCAGCAGCTGCACTTCCTCCATGTCCCAAGGAAGAACAACCTGGACCACCAGCTGCTGCCGGCCTTCTACCACTCTCCATTCGAGAGTGTGCTCTTCTATACTGCCTGGGTGTTTGGTGCGCAGGGTCCATAACTGAGGACAGAAAGACTGCGTAGAGGGTAATTTAATACTGCCCAAACACATCACTGACTCCCCTCTGCCACCCCTGGAGGACATCCCCAGCTCCTCCTGTCTCAGGACAACCAGGCCCATCACAGGTGACCCTTTGCACCCCGCCCACCACCTGTTTGACCCACGGATGGCGTCTCAGGTCATTCAGGTCCCACACCTCCAAACTCTCAAACAGCTTCCCACCCTGGGATCACTTGGACTGCAAACAAGCAGACACACACACAAACACACACACACACCAATCTGAGACATGTGTGAGTAACCCTCGTCTCTCAGGCCACTCACACATGGAACCTGTACATCACTTTCAAGTCCTTTGCAACCTGTACTTTTATTGTGTGCCTTCCTCCTGTTTAAATATGTTCTCTTTGTAACCCAGTTCCTAAAATCATTTTAAGAAAAGAGGAGTAAAACATGTCATGTTCATTGTTTCTGTTCTTACTGTCTTTCTTTAATGACTGTTATAGCGGACGCCTGGACCACAATCTCTGAAACGTGGTTCGATACTGCTCCCTGATAATAATGTCCGGTCAGAGATGGGGAATGATGTCAGAGTGGAAGAACTTTATTTACCACAAGCCCACATCGAACACACACTCTCGCTGGCAAGTAAGGATGTGGTTCTGCAATTAATACAGATAAGAAATAACATAAACATCTCTCTCTCTTGTTTAGCATTTCTCACAATTCAGTATTACAGAGAATACCATACCAGATTACAAATGGACAGAACCAGATACCAGGAAAGGAGCTTAGCATAGTAACATGACAGGATGGCATAAACACAGAATCATCATCAATTTAGACCAATTCCCCCATTTGTGAGTCAACACCACCCTCTAGTGGACACAATTGCTCACTCAAAGGCCGCCATGTATACGCAGGCTTTATAAACAAGAACAGATTCGTATGCTAGTTTAGTAACTCCATCTGGTACAATCTTTGTGAACATTAACTCTCCACAATAACTGACAACTTAGAAATGAGGAATGTCCTGTGGAGCCAGGCTACTACTTACTTTATTCCTACAGCATAGCTGCTAACACACAAGGTGATAGTAACCGATGTCTACATTGGTACATTAACAACAACAGAAATAAAATACGTTTCCAATGTGACTTACTGGGTCTATGAACGCACACTTGCCCGCCTTAGTCCGATTCAATCCAAGTCCGTAACTTGCCTGAAGCAGCGTTACCCTCCAACTACACCGTTAATTGCCACAGCAAGGAGAGAACGGGTGCGCACTCTGCTTGGCTATTGGCCCCCTGGGGGAATCATGCTCCTCCCATGCTGATAACGCGTGCCCTGGCCGGAGGACTTCTTAACACCATGGTTTAGTCTGGCATGGATTTGCAGGGATGTCTACTCCTGGGAAGATTGTGATGTTTACATCTACCTTTAGAATTTTTACCTCTTTGGCACACCCAAATGGAAATCTTCTAACAGAACTATAAGGACAAAATGCATGCCACATACCTTATTTGAAAGCATCTTCTAGCTTCTGCACTTGTTTAGCATGATGCTAAAATGCAGTATAACAGTAACAGTGCTTCTGAGTTGGTTGCCACTAACCTGATGGCTCTCTCTAATGTGAGCCAAACAGCTGACAAATGCCTTTATTATTAGCATTTCTGGCCCCTTAAATTACGTTTGCTTTTATCCTCACCTTCTTCTCTTCTCTTCTTCTGCAGTTATACTCCAGCCATGTATTTAAAAAATAAATAAATACAAATAAAATCAGATTTGTTTGCAAAATAATAAAATCTCTCCCATTAATATATCTATACAATTCTATGTTATTACACAAAGAAGAACTTTAGAGAAATTTTAGCGAAATTAGAATACAAGAAATTTAGAAAGCATTACATACCATGTATATGATATGCAAGACTTCCAGACCAATTTTATAGTGTGATTAGTACTTCTTAATTGAAGTATCTGAACACTTTCTACCACAGGACAATTTGAGAGCCTTCTCAAAGAGACGAATTTTGTCTGTTACATTTAACTTAAACAGTCTTGGAAAGTGTCTGAACTGCATGTGCAATGTGTAGCAAGCAGCAGTAACTACACATTCACTCAGTTATAGCAGTTGTGACAGCAAGGGAACATTACATATGATATGTAATGTTTCCTTGCTGTCACAACTGCTATAACTGAGTGCTATAACTCAGAAACAGGTACTCTTTAAAAGATCTTGTCACCCACTGGCGATATGTTCCACCAAACCTGTACTATCGACAATCAAGTTCCCAATTAAAACAACACTCTCAGTAACTAATGTAGCTCACATTTAAATTAGACATCGACTGAAATAGTTACAACATATGTAAATGAATGTTAATTAAAAGTGTCAGTTTATTATTTGATTGTCCTCAAGCAATGAATGAGTAACTGGACATTACTTGACATTTATCTCTAAATTGATTTATACACAGACCAGCTGAATAGCTCTAAAGAAGGCAATGATCATCATCCATCTATTGACCCAGTAATCTGGTTTATTGTGAAATATGTTCCAGGGATGGATTACATAAACTGTGGTAAAAGGCATTCATTGTACAGAGAGGATAAATTCTATAATGACTTTACAGATCCACCACAAGTTAGTCCAATTACAAGAATAACAAATAATTACTTGGTAGAAAAAATGTTTTTCCTAAATCAAGTAAAAGTAAATAATCACCTCCTTGTCCCCCCTGGATGCACCAAAGTCTGGTGACAGATGCAAAGTCACCGAATATCACCATAGTTCTAAATACATGTTTAAGTTTAAGCTATCCATAAATGCCGAGGAACCTGAAAACCAAGGCAGGGCCAGACACCTCAGATTTAGTGTGGGTCAACTGGAAAGAACCATGCCATATATGTATTAGGACCTATATCCAACGAGTCAGAATGCCAACATTCTGATAAGTTAGAGTATTGAGAGTATTGATCAAAACATTCTGCGATTACCTGATTTTAATTGGGCCAATCTCCCATTAAGACCACCTTCTTTTGCACCACTGTAATGGAATGATAAAAAAGTACAAAGTATGTGATCACATTATGGTTATCTGCACCATTTAAATGGCAGTTTAGCTAAATCAGTAGAGCTTCTTTTTTCAACAGTTTTTAAATGCCCACATAAAGAGAAGAAGTAGACTTAAATTCAGTCAAAAAGACTGATTTTAGTATGAATTCAAATGGAACAGAGAAGTGTGAAAAGATCAATTTATGCTTCCAAAGTTAACTATTGCAAAATCATTTTTTCCTCATGCATCACATTCAGAGTTCATAATGTGTGTAAATAGCTTCAGGCTGTTCTTCCATCCATTTGATAGTCTTTGCCCTGCTACATCAAATCTGGCTTCTTATGGCTTCATTTATAGATGATGAGGCGTCAAGTGGAGGTTCTGCCAAGGGCAGATGAGAGATAATTCTTCCAAAAGGATACTTTTGCTGCATACATTTCTGCTTACTGTATAAGTTAGAGTGACTGTTTGTTGTTTGTGCATGTTGTTGAATGCATGTTGTATACTGTTGAAACAAAACCTGGAACAAAAGCCAACGTACGAATAAAGCAATGTCCATGTGGCCAGATTGCACAAAAAGGAAACAAAGCAGCCACATCAATCCCTGCTGACAGAAGGTTATCAGGTATAGAACTGCAACAGTGATGCTTAAGCTACTGAATCACCTCACATCACAAGAATAGGTCCTATACTTGTGGATTCCTTTTTTAGACCGCTTTCCTTCATTTATTCTTGTAAGGTTTCTGGATTCTCCTTTCACAGTACTTAAATTATGTGACGCCTTTCACACATCAACTCAACAGCCTGCAGATGGGTTTTGACATGCAGGTAGAAATGCTTTCAGTTAGTACACAAACTAAATGTCAGAATGCAAAGAGAAATCAGAAAAGTGACAGCAGGTGACTGAGGTTCCAGCTAGATTTTTCTTCAGTGAATAAAAACTTTTTTTATAAATGACAAAAAAGCTGTCTGTACTGACATCTTAATTACATATTCAAGCAACCAAGGAGACCTTTTGTTGAAGCAGTTGGTTTATTTCTTTATACAAGGTCTGTTTTGATTGCCTCTTCATTCTGTTTCATTCTTCTATGAACACTCTTCAGTATGTAAAGCCTATCTAAGACCCACTTTACATAATTACTTCACGCATCCTACACAGATCAGATTTTTTAGATTCTAAAAAAAAAGTGTCAGATCATTCAAGAAGACCCTGACTGTTCAAATCAACTTGGAAAGTGGTTTGAGATGCAGTTGTGTAACCTCTTAACATCCTCCAAGTCATTGGCAACCCATCTAGGCTCAGGTTTATGTTTAGGTGCAGAATTTGGATTTATTTTTATCACTTTTTATACATTTTTAATCTATTTGGAACAGACAGAAAAATAGCAATGTCAAAATATGAGGGTTCAATTAGAAGGTAATCTCTAGTAGTTTCTAATGCCTTTTCTGTTCAGCATGTGACTTAAAAGCTTGACCTGTTGGTTGCTGAAGTGTGTAAATCTTCTCTCTGTTACACAGCACTCTCAGTATTCTCAGTATTCGCAAGTGTAACTATACCAGTGTTCTGTAGAAACACTGACAGCACTTCAGTCTTGATTCATTACAGATAATCTCCTGCACCTCTCATTTATTCCCCATGTCATCATGTCCAGCAGTTGCTTACATCGATTACCTGTTTTGCTTTTCAGCCTTTGTTTGCATGTCAATCAGTTAAAGTTACAAGTTCATTTAGCTTTTGTCAATTTGATCAAGCCATTCCCATCCCAGGATATGAAATACTGGCTTTGTGTCAGAAACTGTTGGCATTGCACAGATACACACAAGGAATCCTTCGCTACATGTCTTGATGCATGCTCAGTCATCCAGGTAAGTAAATCCCAAAAAGTTGAGTCTGTTCATCTGGACGTAGTGTTTTCAGTGGGAGAAACGTTTCGTCACTCATCCAAGTGACTTCTTCAGTCTCAGCTGACTGCAGGTTTCCCCAACCTTATAAACAGTACATTTGCAAAATGACTGAAACCAGCCCACTGAATGAACAATGGGCTGTGAGGACAGTTTCT
>VVHJ01065044.1:12397-23679 GCA_015107715.1 Tylochromis polylepis
TTTTGGGGGCTTTCCCCCCCCCCCCCCCCACCCCACCCCTGAGACCCTGAATTGGATAAAAAACTGATGGATGTTCTGGGACAACGCCATCCTTCAAGAGCCAAGTACAGACAACAGGTATGACATTTCATTAAGTCAGGATTGATAATGCAACTGTAATTCATTCATTCATTTGACGTTCATCAAAATTAGGAATGGAATTGTAGAAAGTAATATAGTAACTCTTAAATGAACCCCCTACTAGTCATCATAAATCAAACAAAATCATAAATCAGACACGCAGATCTTCTACAAATACTGAGCAAATAAAAACCTGCACGTCAGTATGTGTCTTCTTGTCTACGCGGTCTCTCCACCCTTTTCCTGTCTTTTTTTTTCCCTTGACGTTCCTCTCATTCATTGCAGGCATGTTCTTATTTGGCAACGTTTAAAAATCACTTTTGAAAATATATATTTAACATTAATTAGCTACTCCTCACCACTTCCTGTGCTTTCTGTCATCCCGCAGTCCCCCTGTCACCTTCTTTGTACTCACCTACTCCTTCTCATGGGTGATGCAGTATGATGCACACTGTTCTAATTTGACCCCTGCAGCTCCTCCTCCGAAGTCTCTCTCTCCATCTGACTCCGCCACCCCATGTGACTTCATCCTCTCCCGTGTCACTCAGTCCCTTTTCATCCTTTCACACTTTTCATATATGACTTTCTTGTGTTTCCTGTTTCCTCTTCTCCTGACATTCGCACCTCCCTCCTTGGGGCTTAATGAGCACTGCTCTCTCTCTTTCGCACTTTTTCTCTCATTTCCCCTTGTTGCTCCTTTTGTCCTTCCATTCCTCCTCTCAATTACCTTGTCTGGGCAGCATCTGGCAGCCTGACCCAGTGTGGGTATGTGTGTCTGTAGTTGTTATGGACCATGTGCCTAGTCTGTGTTCCACTGGATTCTTGTCATTCTGAACTGAACAGCTGCTAACGGAAAACAAGTAGCTGGCTTCCCCGTAGATTTGGGGACAGATTACTGTAGGAACGCAGTCACATTATTCAGTCAGGAGCTTTTCTGTGTCACCTGGGGCCTCAGATGAAACAAATGGCCGCATGTTGGTGAATTATCACAATCTTATCCAATCAGCAACTCTAAAAACAGCAACAGATGTATAGATCATGAAGCAGACACCTGGTGTAGTGTAGGGGCCAAAAATGAAGGCGTCCTACTGATTTTGCATCAGATTTATTAAAGCCCCGCAAGTTCTAATTTCCTTTTTAGACAATGTATGAAAATGTGTTACATCTTACTTTTCTACGATTAAATGTTAAATGAGCTTATATTATTATTGTGCTACTGTGGATATAATCATGTATCCTTTTCCGTTAACTAAATGTCCAACTGCTCATTCACACATCCAATCTATTTAATCTAAAGTACGTTTGGCTTGATTAAGCTTACAATTACTCAGAAAGCCTTCTATCTTCCCAGTGGAGTGACGTGGATTTGTTTCTATATGTCCTTTTACATATTTTCGCTACTCTTGTCCTACCTGTCCACCAGATGCCTTTGAACCACTACTGACACAGTTATAACTGTGCCACACAGCTAAACTACTGGACTGACACACACACACACGCATACCTTCATACACGTCACTACCAAGCACTTATCTGCAGAATTTCACACACACATAGACGCACACCTTCAGACACCATGCTGCTTCGCACAATACTCAGTATCTTGCACTTCTCCATTGCATTGTCTTGTGTCTGTTTCGTACTGTTCTGTCTAGTGTTGCACTATCTTGTCTTGTTTTTTGTTTTTTTTGCACATTGCACTTTATGTAGTCCTGTGTTGATTGTCTGTTACATGTCATATGCAGCACCATGGTCTCAGAGGAACCTTATCTCGTTTTCACTCTGTACTGTACCACTGTACGTGGTTGAAAATGACAGTAAAAGCCACTTGACTTGACTTGACTTGAACTAGATGGATTGTAGCTTTCTGACTGAAACAGCACAGAATGCTCAGCTTCATTTAGAGTTTACATTTAAAAACTTGCAACTTGAGTCACTTCCATACATACGTCTTATTTTGAAAATGTAAAAACTACCACAATATGATTTCCATGACTACGTGTGACAGGTGAGAGGGAAGCAGTTAAACTGCATTAACAGAATTTAAAGGAGAGAGATGTGGCATCCTGTGCCACCCAACATCATAATCCTGTGACATTGCCTCATCCTGCAGCAATGAAAGTGCACCCTGTTTACCATTAACATGATTACCTGTTTGTAGTAGTGTAAGATCTGCCCTCCTCTGACTGTCTGCCAGCTATGGGGATGATGGATGAAATGGAGAAAGACGATTAGGAAACCTGATATTAAACTTCTTACAGGGTCTCTTAAAACCTCTTAGGCTCTTTCACTCTCTTTCTCTGAATCACTCTCACTTTACCGTCCTGGCTTTCGCTCTCATTCTCCAGGACTATTGAATAAATCATGAAATTCAATCTGACTCTGCAATCACTCCAGTCTTTTGGTTCTCTTTCTTTTTCTCTCTGTGCTACTGCCTCTCATCCTAATTTCACCAATTGAATAAAGGATGAGATTTTGAAGTCTTTCATGCAATTGTTTATCCTACAGTCCTCTCTTATTTCAATCTTTTTTTATCTCTCCTCCTTCTGGTAATTGCTACAAGAGTACTACAGGACTACTAGTGGATCTCTTCTAAAACAAAAAGGGAAATAAACCTCATTACTGTCATGTGATACTCATTATGATGTGTGAATGTTTGCATCTGGTTATATAGGTTCTAACAGGCCAATGGCCCATTAGCAGTCATGACTGTAGGGGTTGAGCTGTAGCAGTATTCCCCTGTCATAATGCATGCCGTGTGGTGAATATGGAGATCTCATTACTAACTTTGTGCAGCTATACTGCTCCTGATGTGAGGAAAGTGAGATCGGGGGAAGTGTACGTATGAAGCACGGAGACAAAGAGAAATGCAGACTTTGCCTGTGGAAATGTACGAATCATAGTTAACCTCATTCGCCAGTCGATGAATGACTTAGCCAATCCCAGACAGTGGATATGAGTGGAACGATGTCAGCTGAATGACTAAAGTTAAAATAGTGTTCGTTCACACGTGATCTTTTTTAACCTTTTGTCTAACTTTTACTGTTTTATCCTATTAAATTTTTGTATATCGACGTATCTACACAGGTAAGTATGATTTTGGTAATAACTCTTGTATATATGTGTTATAAGCGTACATGTAACACTGGGCTAACAAACAAGAACATTACACAACAATTAATATTATGTGAAAACAGACTGTAACCTAATTAAATATGTATTTACTCTCCAACAAATAAAATAGGCCAAGTCAGCTGCACCAGAAAAACCACCGCAGCACTAAAATACAGCCAACAACTGTGCTAAGCTGATAAGGCAGCTACACTTTGTTGTTACTAGTTTCATTATATTAGATAGAATACCTGAATTGTCTGCTGCTACTGAAGTTACTACAGCCTCACTGCATTAGCAGTAGAACACAAAAGAAGCACCATATTAGATCTGATAAAGCATATCTGGCTGAAAAGCAGCAAAGATTCTACAGCTAAGCTGTTGCTGCTTGTGGATTTTCACGGGATAAACTTTTCCTTAAAGTAAACACCTCACCGCTCAGAAAAAGACCCGGATTTCCAAAGTATCTGGCTTTTACTGATAAGTATTGCAATGTACCTCAAGAAGGAGTTGTTTTATTTATTTATTTAAAGGCATTTATTAGTTTTAGTTCCTTGTGGGTTTTGGGGGGGCAGTTTAGAAGATGATGGCAAGCCGTGTTGTTTAATTTAAAATCTCTTGAGGACGTTCTTGTCGTTACTGCTAATACGGCATAAAACCCTACTGTCCTTGTCAGTCCATCAGTCTGTCTCTTTCTTTGTATCACCCACACTCCATCTCCATTTCTTCCTCTATGTCTCTCTCTCATTCTCTCTTTGTCCTCTTATCTGATTGAGTGAATAATTCATGTCTATTCTTCAAGGAGGCTCTTTGTTCTCCCTCCTGGTGGTTTCTTTTAAAGCACTTGGGATAGTGTGTATGTGTGCAGTATTTGTGTGGTTGAACAAAGCTAAACTCCAGTTTCCCGTCCTTTATTCACATACATGCATGCTCACACACACAAACACGGAAAACAAAGCAAGTCATATTTCTGAATTTTTTTTTTTATTTTTTATTTTTTTGTCAAACAAGAAAGAAATATCAAATGTGAATTCTGTATGCTGGTAAATGTGTGGGTGTGCCTTAGTGATGTGTTTGCCGGTGTTGTTTTCTTGCAAATATGGGTATGCACTGCGAGCGTGAAAGCACATAAAAGTGTGAATTTTACTATTATGTCTTCTATAAAGCATGCCTAAGTGAGTGTGTTGTGTATCTGAGTAAACGAGTGTCTCTCGCCAAATGGGACCGACCATCTTAAAATATGATTTTTATCAGTATTCACCCCAGCATTAGAAAACAACGCAATGTGGTTATGGGAATGCATTACCGAACCTGAGAGATCATTTTAGTTCAGCACTATCTAAACCCTCTGTCCTGCATACTGATGTATGTACTTAAACACACTCAGAGACACTTTTACATTTAAATCATCAGCTGAACTGAGGACACGAGCCTCACTGCAGTAAATGAATGCATTAAAATTCCTATAACAGTGTTTTTACCTTATAGTGCAGTGGGGGGCGCGCCCCCTATTGGGGGAGGCACATAGCCATTGCAGGGGGGTGCAGTATGAATGATAAAAAAAAGAGTGCTTGATCACTGCTAGCATAATGGACAGGTTTTTTGACGGGGATGAAGCATCGCCAAATATGCTTCCAAACTAAAGACTAGAAAATATGATGAAGCATATCTTGCCTTTGGCTTCACCTGCACAACGGCAGTGCCAAGGTAGGTATCCCCAACAGAATTTGTTTCCCCTGCGTCGGGAGCACGCGCTGGGCTGTCCAGATCACGGACAAACAGTATCCCACAGTTGTTTATGTTTTTAAACCCATTTGGCACAGAGGCATTTTTTGAAAAATGCATTGATAGCAATGTTGAATATTCTTGCACAGTAAAAAAAATAAAAACAACTACAATAATTACACCATAAAGATGGTTTGTTTTTCTGTTATTTAAAAGAGGTAGTAGTTTATTTTATTGCAACCTGTAATTTATTGCAGTTTACTTTTATTTGTTTAATTGTTTACAAAAGGTTTGAGGTGTGAAATAAACTGCAATGGAGCTTGAAGACAAAATATGGGTGTGTGTGGGTGGAGGATGTGTTTGTGCGGGGGGGATTTTCTTGTAAAACAAAGACGTGCCTAGCAAAAAAAGTTTGGGAGCCACTGTTATGGTGTATGCATGTGTTATATGTTTAATTTTACAGTAGCAGTTCATAACCAGTAGTCAGTGGTTGTTATACTATCCAAAAAAGGCATTATATAAAAATATTATGCCAACAAAAAGTGCCATTGAACAGCTACATTTAGTTATTCCCTAATTCCACTGATACAGAAAACCTTTGATTCGGTTTGTTAGCGTATTTAAAAATGGCAGCAGCCAAGTCATAAAAAAGTAAACGTGCTAAAGTTAATTACAATTTGAAAATATTCAAACCTTTCACTCACATTTTTTTTTAAAGCAATGCAACTTATAGTGTTTAGACTCCTTTCAGCTGCCCTGTTAGAAATATGAGGTTTAATCAAGATTTTCCAGGAACGAGCCCATAAAAATCAAAAACCTGTCCTAATTTAAAAGTGGCCATTCTCACACTCAAGATGATCTTGTCGTGCAAGTCTAGACAGATCCAATCGAGACTACGATTTTTAGATTACACTGGATGCTCTGCAATGCCACTGTGGACCTCAAACTTGCTCAGGGAACAAACATTAACGTCTGTTTGAAACTGACCTGAATTTTATATGAAGTAATCATCACTCCTGATGAGCGCTGGGTTTCCAGCAACGAGCGAGCACTTTTCAGTCCGACGGTATACGGTTTCCAAGCCCAAAGGCATGTTTTTCAGGTGAGGAGCAAGACAAGGATTATAATTGGGGTTTTTTTTTTCAACATTCCAGGGGTTCTGAACCCTCAATTTGTCCCCCAGGCAGGACTGTCATTTCAAAATTCTCTTTAAATGTCCTGAGGCATCTGAAAGAGAACACTCAATGGAAACAGCCTTTGGTATGTGCCAGCACAGAGTGTGTTGACAACACAATCTTAGCTCACCACCTTTTCCACTCTCCAGATTTGGCTCCCAGCAACTTGGTCTACTCAGAAATGAAAATTAAGTTCAAGGATGACCGTTTTGACACACTGGAAAGGATTCAGCACACATACATGGATATTATTTAGAACCATTCCCAAAACTTTATGGCCATACGTTATAGTTGCCTATGCATTTACATCACGTAAATTAAAGTGCATGTCAATATAAATGTAAGTATTTTTCAGTTTGAACTGTACCATTACAAATTTAGTGGTTCACACATTCAGCAGATGGCCGCCCCTCCCTGAGCCTGGTTCTGCTGGTTTCTTCCTGTTAAAAGGGAGTTTTTCCTTCCCACTATCACCAAAGCACTTGCTCATAAGGGGTCATATGATTGTTGGGGTTTTCTCCAGTTTTTTTGTATTATTGTAGGGTCTTTACAATATAAAGCGCCTTGAACAACTGTTGTTGTGATTTGGCGCTATAAAAATAAAAGTGAATTGAACTGAACTAAGAGGAGACACAAATACCTGTTGGGTTGGGTCAGGAAGGGCATCCAGGGTAAAAATCTACCAAATTTCTTTTTAAAAACACGTCGAGCTACCCACTGTGGTGAACCATTGTGAATAAAGGAGCAGCGGAAAGCTTTTGGCGCATGCTCGGGACAGCTCTTGCCTTACGAATTTCCTCTAGAGCGTGCATGTGCCATTTCTCTAAATGTCTTGTGCATGCCACGCAAAACTAAAACAGGAATTGAAGACTCTGGATGGATGGATAGATGGGTGGATAGTTCCATTTTTTTCTTCTGCTTATCAAGTTTTGGGTTGCAGATGGGCTGGAGCCCATCCCAGCTGTTACGTGGAGAGAGCAGAGCTACACCCTGGATAGGCTGCCAGTCTTTATCAAGGCAAGACACAGAGACAGACTCTTCTGCCTACCATAGGGCGAGCAGTGGTTCTCTGGAAGCCATTTGCACTACTCTGGAACTAATCATTGTAATTCTGTGTAAACGCTGTGGTTATAACAGAATATATGGCAGTTAATTTAGTATAAAAGATTCTATTTGATACGACAACGATCCTAAAGATTCTTGAGTGTTGCATTGTTGCTTGATTGAAAGGCACATCATCAACGCTGGCTTTGGGTTATTCTTAGCATTGTGTCACCCAGATTCTCTTTCTTTGATCAGTTTTGTCTTTACCTTTAAGATGTATTTAATTATAATATAATTTATTCCTTCATACAGGGTCTGAAGCTCTTTGTGTTATTGTGCTTTGCTGAATGTGTAGTCCTGTGAGAGCATATGTCTCCTGGGGTTTGAACCAGTTTTATACTTCAGGGTCCAAGTTTGGGCAGCTTCAAAGCGATACAGCGCTGCTTTTGGTTACTGCAAAAGTCATACACTTGTTTTTATTGCTAATTAATCACACATTTCTTGGTGATATCTACTCATCCAGCATTGCTTGTTGCTATTTTCACACACATTTCTCATCATTGAGTTTGTCACTTTTTCCTCCAACACAAAGGCAGAAGTGAGGATCCAAAGTCGTGAGAGAAGAGTACATCAAACACAGAAACACGTCAGGCACATTGGATGGAAATCAAATAGCATTAAATATAGAAACAAATTTTCCTTTGATACTGTCACAGCGAAGAGAGATGTCAAGGTCCAAATCGCAGGCCTTAATGAGAGGAATAAAGGAAAACATCAGCTGTGGATCTGCTTCGGCTAATATTAACCAACTAAAATTCATTTGTGTCATCTTTACAATAGTCCACAAGTGCGGTAGATGTGTATTCCCTCAAACAGTAAGTAAACTGTCTACTAATTAATGTGGGTGTGAAGTGTTTATGTGTGAATGTCAGGGTGAATGGTTGTCTGTCTCTGTGCGTTAGCCCTGCGAAAGAGTGGCGACCTGTTCAGGGTGTACCCCTCCTCTCTCGCCATAACAGCTGGGACAGGCTCCAGCCCACCTGCAACCCAAAGCTGGATAAGTGGAAGTGGACTTTGCTTTAACTCTGCCCAGCAGCTTCCCTGCCCTTTCTTGGGAAGGATTTGTCTACTTAAATGTTTTTTGTCATAATATGAGGTTGTTTTTTTATGCTTTCATCTTCTCCTATATCACAGACACTGTTTGCCAATGGCCGCCACATGACTTAAGTAAATGCAGTAGCCCGCATACACGGGACGCTCACCAGGCATACCAACAGGAAATCATCAAATGTTCTTGTCCACCGCACAAAAGGTTGAGTTAATTTCTTTTCTGCTGATTGGAATCACACCCACTCCACCCGTCTACAGCCCGGAGACAAAATGAATATTCATGCCAGTTTAGACCCTGGCCATGAATATGTATAACAGTTAACACCAGATATGCAAACAAGCCAGCCAACCCAGATGGCTTGAGATCACGACATAATGATCACACACATTCGTGCACAAACACACTCACACTGAAAGAAGGGGGGAAAAAAACATAAAAGCATAAAAACAACATCAAAAAGAAGAAAGGAAAAGAGGAGAAAAGAGAAAAGCATTACAAATGCATAAAAAAACAGACACCTAGAGGATGTACCACAAAGACTGGGTTAGCATAGCAAACATGTGAGGAAACACGTAAGGAAATGGGTTGGTATTTATAGTCAAGCCCAGGTAAGTTTTGAGTGACATTGCTATTGCCAGTGCTGTCATAGTGATGTTAAACGGGTATAAAGTTTAAACTGTTCACCAACTTACTTTAAATCTAAAGTGGCAAATCTTTAACTAAAGCTTAACTTGTTTTTAAGCTGACATCAGACATTTTCACTCCTTTTCATGTGATAACTGTGATCGTATACGCTGCTTCCTACTGCCACTCACACAAAGAAATGAAACCTGCCTAGATACTGTTGGCACAATAAGATATTTCCTTTGAGCCAAAGCCTTGCTAACAAGCTTATCTCATCATGCACACTATGAACCCGTGTGTGTGCATATGCGTGTGGTCTTGTGAGCACTGGTTACCTGCTACTGTATGTATGACACATCTAATACTACAACACACATATGCAGGGTAGGATTAAGGCCAACTAGCCTGTCCTCTGTTAGCTCAACATCACCTGAGATCACACACACACACACACACACTTCACTTTTTCACATAATAAATGAGCCGTATATTCATTTTGAAAAGTCGGGTCGTTTTCTTTCGACACCAGAAATGACTGAATGCATTTATGGCTTTGCTTGAAAGCAGGAGTGACATTTTTCATAGCACAATAAAGATCTGTGAAATTAAGCACAGATCATTTGAAAAGCTCAGGTAACTTTTTAGCTTTCTCCACATTGTGTTGCGGCCAAATCAGACAGCTGCAGTAGCATCAGATTTGTTTTACTGTGCAGTCAGAATGAGGTCATGCTGAGCAACAAAGCTCAACTGGGTCACAGGCTGTGACTCACTGTATGTTGCAATATACCTGGACTCATTAAAATCCACCCAGCAAAGTGGTGCCAGCACAGAGCTCTCTCTGACTTCCACTGCTGTGCATTTATTACTGTCAAGCATTTTTGTTTACTCGGTATATGGAGCATTAAAAGTTTGCGGTTAGTCTTTAACTTAATCTATCGGCTTATCCAAATGTAGGCTTATTTGTGAGTGATTTGTGATTTCCAGATGAGTATGTTGCATTTACTATAATAGTTCAAACTCAAGCTTCACTGATGCCATTTTAAAGTTCATGGACAGCCGTCTGTAGTGTATAACGTAAATACCTTATAAAAGAACAGCCTTGGCAGCAGTGAGAAGCCTGTTTTGTTGTATTTTCCTTTTTCTGGTTTGAGGAAGGTAAAATGCTTTCTTTTCTTTTTATTTCATGAAACGTGAGTTAGTTTTATTTGTTTTGGTCGATCCCACCCTGACACTACTTCTGCTTTCACTAACAATTAAATCAAATCTCTGTGGACTGCAGCTCTGTCGTGCCACTTGTTATCTTTGGTAGCAGGAAGAGGAGGTGTAAATTTTTGTGTTATGCTGAGGTTCTCCCTCAGCAAATCTTAACAAAGGTTGGTACCACAATGTGGCCATTAGTCACTGTAGGACGGTGCAGGCCATGATGTAGGTGTAGACTATAACTTTCTTAACTTACGTTCCACCAAAAGGTAAAGGTACATAAAGCTAAAGAAAAAGTAGCATCCCAATGCCAAAGTTCATAGCATTAACATTTTGAATCTGCAACCATGAGCTGCATTTTTCAATGGGATCTGGCCAAAATGGTGTGAGTGTCGAAGTGTAACTTTATTATGAAAACACTGCAACAGTCTGCATTCCCTGCATATAAATCAGAAGGAATAAACAAGATTTGTGGTACATAGAAGATTTCTGGTTTCAATTTATACTCCAAGTAGTACTGCTCAAGTATATTTGACCTTGCAAGTAGTCGTATGCAGCAGCCTGTGTGGGGAACAAAAAAGGACACAGTGTTGACACCATGGGCTAAATTGTATGCTAACCATTTAATTTTTACAAGCTTTTATAATTCATGACTCACATGAAGTCATGTAAATAGAGACTGGAAGGCAGAACAGAAGGTCTTTGCCTGGATATCACTGACTGCACAGAAGCCTAGAAAGTACTGAGCACTGCCATCAGAGCGTAGGTCAAGAGAGTAGTAGATGGGTTCCAGACTGTGGCAACATAACTGTGTTTGGATTCTCGAGACAGATGCTCTCTCTGTATTTAAGGTTAGGCTCAAAGCTTTTCTTTTTGATAAAACTTATAGTTAGGGCTTGTTCAGGTGATCCTGAACCATCCTTTAGTTATGCTGCAATAGGCCTAGGCTGCTGGGGGGCTTCCCATGATGCACTGAGCATTTCTTTTTCCCTCATCTTTTTTCACTCCCTGTGTGTTTATACTCCACAACTATATTCAGTCATTAGTTACTATTAATCTCTGGCTCTTTCCACATTGTGTTTTTTGTCCTGTCTTCCTCCCTGAGCCGGGTTCTACTGGAGGTTACTTCATGCTAAAAGGGAGTTTTTTTCCTTCCTTCTGTCACTAAGCGG
>VVHJ01065045.1:0-10486 GCA_015107715.1 Tylochromis polylepis
GACTCCATCTGCTGCAAGATGATGTTGTAGGTCTTTGGTGCTGGTCTGTGGGTTGACTCTGACTGTTCTCACCATTCGTCGCTTCTGTCTATCCGAGATTTTTCTTGGTCTGCCACTTCGAGCCTTAACTTGAACTGAGCCTGTGGTCTTCCATTTCCTCAATATGTTCCTAACTGTGGAAACAGACAGCTTAAATCTCTGAGACAGCTTTCTGTATCCTTCCCCTAAACCATGATGGTGAACAATCTTTGTCTTCGGGTCATTTGAGAGTTGTTTTGAGACCCCCATGTTGCTACTCTTCAGAGAAAATTAAAAGAGGAGGGAAACTTACAATTGACCCCCTTAAATACTCTTTCTCATTACTGGATTCACCTGTGTATGTAGGTCAGGGGTCACTGAGCTTACCAAGCCAATTTGAGTTCCAATAATTAGTTCTAAAGGTTTTGGAATCAATAAAATGACAACAGTGCCCAAATTTATGCACCTGCCTGATTTTGTTTAAACAATTATTGCACACTTTTTGTAAATCCAATAAACTTCATTTCACTTCTCAAATATCACTGTGTGTGTCTCCTATATGATATATTTAACTGACATTTTTTATCGTAACAAACAACGATTTATACAGGAAAATAATGACTATTAACAAGGTTGCCCAAACTCTTGCATCCCACTGTACCTATAGGCAATAGTGTATATTGTTTTGAGCTTTATTTATTTACTTGTTCCAGACTTGGGAAACTCGGTACATGTTGTTGTTATGGCTGTCTATGACCTGCCTCATACCCTTTGATCTTTCTCGTCTGGATGGCCACCTTGAGTCAGAAGGTGGTAAGGCTAGAGAGCCCATCATGGACCGCATTCTAGCTATTGCCAAGGTTAGTTATACCAATGTGATATAATTTTTTTGGCGCAGCCATTGCCAAAGTCAAGAGTGCTGTGGCTCACTTAAAAAACAGAAAATCCCATGGGGCCCACTTAGTGTTAAATCTTAACTCTAATTAAAATGCAAGAGAAAGTGATGTATTTCCTTGAAAAACTTATTTAAAAAATAACAAAGGCTGTTGGTTATAGATAGCTACCCAGGCATATGCAAAGTGCTAAGGCCAATGTGTGACCCACCTTCCACTGAGACACAAACTTCAATGCAAGAGCAGTAAATTTAGGTCTGAATAAGGAGTAAACCATCTCATATTACCAGTTTTAATGTAGTTTTTATATACATAAATTAATTTACATAAATATGTAACTGTACATACCTGTGAGTAATTTCAAAGTAAATTTCTGTTACTGCAGTACTGTAGTACCTTCACATCCCGCCAGGTGGTCCAGGCCCACACTTTGGGCATCACTATGTAGTGATTGTGGCTTGATTTTTGATTATATATATGCCTTCCTATACAAACTGATTCACCAGAGAAACCTTAACAAGGAAATCCAACAACGTGATATTGGCACAAAATTACTTTTGTTATTTAAAATTTTTGTCAATTTGTTCAAAGTTGCATACAGTTTTTTAATGTGTTTTTACACCGTTTGAATAATGGTACTATTTTTTTTTTTACAGTCTTATCTAGTCGTGAGCGACAGTGCGAGGAATGCCGCATCTGTATTAGTATCAAAGTAAGTGCATAAATACCACACAGAAATTTAGTTAGTGTTCTTAGTAACATATCACACGGTCATCTGGATTTAGAGAAAACGTTACAAATCTTGATCCGGTCTAATGCCTAAAAGAAGACCACCCTGTTGATGATTTACAAATTTTGTGTGGTTATTACCATCTTTGATATAAATAATAAGTTTAATACAGTGAGTGATCGTTTTAGTGATGGAGTGCTATTAGTTGTTTTATTGAGGAGTGAAAAAAGCTAATAAAACCATTAATGATTTCTAAACCATCAACTGTTAGTACAGTCAGATCCATAAGGATTTTGAATATGATGTGATTGAAGTGCAGACTTTCAGCTTTAATTCAAATGGTTTAACAAACAAGATTGCATTAACTGTTTATGAATTAGAGCCATTTTCAGAGGTCCCAAAGTAATTACACAAAACAGATTTTAAGTGTAAGGATTGTTTTTAATGCTGATGTGTAAAAGCCACAATGTTGTGTTTCCTCTTTTGAGAGGCTCTGCCAGGCCTTTACTGCAGCAGCCTTCAATTGGTCCTGTTTATGAGTCTCTCTGCATTTAGGTTTGTCTTCAGTAACTGTAAAACAGGCTCTGTTGGGCTGAGATCAGGTGATTGACTAGGCTGTTAAAGAGTATTCCATTTCCCATTATTTATTTGCACTGTGAAGTGCTCTCTTCCAGCATTTGGTTGAATCTGAGCGTAGTCCTGTACACCAGGGGTCTCAAACTCCAGTCCTCGAGGGCCGCTGTCCTGAAACTTTTCCATGTGTCCCTGTTGCAACACACCTGAATAAAATTAGTAGGTCATTAGCAAGAGTATAGAACTCGACTGCATGCTGAAGTAGCAACCCCTAACCCTACTCAAGTAAATTTAAGTAAATGTAAGTGTTTGGAAAAATGTACGTCTAAAAGTGCTATTATTGCACCATGCTCATTCACTCATGAGCTGCTGTAACATGAATCAAATGGCTGAATTGCCACCTCAGCATGCAGTCAAGTTCTAGGGAGTCTTGCTAATGACCTACTGATTGTATTCAGGTGTGTTGCAACAGGGACACATGGAAAAGTTTCAGGACAGCGGCCCTCGAGGACTGGAGTTTGAGACCCCTGCTCTACACTGACCTTAGTAGAGGCAATATTTTTCCTAAAGCCCTTGAATTAAACATGAAAGTCTGCAGTTCAACCACATGTTGATTCTTTGGTTTAAAATCCATTGTGGTGAATTACGTTGTTCAAATTCTTATGGACTTAACTGTATTTTAAACTTAGTTTTTTATTATCTAATAATGTTTTCCCCTGCTGTTTAATAAATTTTTCTGGTATTTGTTCCATTAGACATCTGTGTGTTGGAGTGGAGAGTGTAGCATGCAGTATTAGATTTAAGATATGGTGTGTGTTTCAGGTGCTGCTGACATCATAGAGTTGCTTTCAGTCGTGTGGAAACCAGGATATTTTTCAAATGACCATAATCTTAATTATTTTAAATAATTACACCGTGAAAGTGTGTTGCTTCAAAGCGAAGCTAAAAAACAGTTACGATGTTTATAATTTTGCACCTTTATGTTTGTGAAAATATGTTTTTAATTGAAAACCATATCAAGGTAATTAGTAAAGCATTTTGCCTGTGGTTACAAATATAGCTCAGATTCTAATTAAATTCAATTCTAAGTAAATTCAAATAAACAATTTAAAACTATTGATCTGTAATCAGGTCTTTAGCCAGTAGAGGGCAAGATTGCTCACGTTATATTTAGTGTCAGCAATTTAGTCTTTCATGGTGTTCTTGTCTTATTTTACATGACTCTGCAGGTTCATGACTCGCCCTGATGTGAAACAGAAGCGCCTCGGAGACTTTTTGGACTGGAGTCTAACCACTATATCCCAGACCAATGATCATTCATTAAGAAACATTGTGGTGTTAGATGGTGCTCTGCAGTCTCTGGTAAACATACACACTCACATTCAAGCCTGTGTGTTGTGTGCATACTTGTCTGTGTGTGTGTATGTGTGTTTGAAGACAGTGTAGTCTGTGCATATAAAAACCTGTCAAGGGGGACTTACAAGAGCTGACATGACTGGTATGCTTCACACAATAGCCTGTGTGGTTTTAGCAGGTGTGTTATGCACCTGCTGCATGTGTGGGATCTCTTGCTTCAAGTGACTTAATTCAATTTAATCTAATGATTTAAGCAAAACATTTGTTGTCTTTTTAAGACAAGATGTTTTTTCCATGTTACACCTTCATTAATGAAGGCTACTTTTAGATCACTTTGTCTAATCTAAGGTGATCTAATGGATCCCGCAAGCATGCACATGAACATTGTATAATTGGCACATAAACTTGTATAGCATGTTTTAAAAAGCGTCCCTTTGCGTTTAATGTTTGCTAAATGAACCTGGAGTCAAGGTGTTGCTTAGGGCGTTCAAAACTGGCTTTGTGCATTTAGTCTCAAGACTTCAGAACTCAAGCTTACATGTTTTTGTGGTTAACTGGAGATGCTTGAAAGTGCATTGAGACTTCTGTCATGTATCAGCTGCATTTAAAAAAAATCTGTGTTACAGGCAAAGCTCTTTAAGCATGGAAAACGAGATGACCTCTTGCAGTATGGTGGGTTCCTTTTCTCTGTTCAATTCATCCACAAAGTAAAAAAGCAAGACTTTGCTCTACAGTTTCATTTTGGGGACAAACAAACAAACAAATAAATAAATAAAAAGAACCACTGGCGCTTGAGATTTTTTTTTACATTTGTAGTTCATTATTGTGATGCATTTGCACTGTTTCACAACCACAATTCCCCAAAATGTGGGACACTGTGAAACATGTAAACAAAAACAGAATGCAATGATTCATAAACCCATATTTTATTCACAATGAAGAAAATTTGAATAGGATGGTATCAACACTCCTCAAAACGGTTGGAACAGGATGATGTTTACCACTGTGTGGCATCCCCTTTTTTAAATGTCTTGGAATTAAGGAGCCCGGTTGCTGTGAATGTTTTCGATATTATGTAGACTGTAGATGATGAGATATTCAAAGCTTTTGAAATTTTATGTCAAGGAACATTATTCTAAAATTGTTTCACAATTTGTAGATGAAGTCTTTGGTGGATTGGTGAACCTCGGCCCATCTTTACTTCTTAGAAACTGACCTGTTGCCAAATAACCTAATTAGATGTAAAATGTTCCTCCAGCTGTTTTCTTTAGTACCACTTACTTTTCCAGCTGTTTTTGGCTGTCATTAAATTGAAAATTAACTAATATTTTATTTCTCAAGAAATGGTAAAATGTCTAATTTTAAACATTTGTTAAATTTTCTATGTTCTGCTGTGAATAAAATATGGGTTTGTGAGAATTATAAAACACTGAATTCTGTTTTATTTGTATTTCATACAGCATCCCAACTTTTTTGGGATGAAGGATGTGCTTACAATTTTAACTGTATAGTCATTGATAGTTGAACCTTCCTATATATGAAAATACCTCTCAGTATTTCACTGACATGCTGTCTCTTGTATAGCTGGCATGTGATTGTTTTTTAACTAATTGTTTAATAGTTTCACTACCTGGAAAATATTTCACTCTAAGTAGTCATTTCCACAAACTTTATATATTCCTGTGTATTCACTCATGAGATAAATTTCCTCAGCTCCTGCAGTTCTACAGTGTCTGGAAAAGAAGCATCTGTCAGAGAGCAGCGAGGCCATGCTGAGGAAGCTTGGTGTCAAATTAACCCAGAGGCTCGGCCTTACCTTCTTAAAGCCACGTTTGGCCACTTGGAGGTCAGATTTAGTACCAGCTAGTTTTTATATATTAGCATACCCACCACAAATAAAATAAGCACAAATGCAGAAATGCATTTATTGTGTTTGCTTTTTTTAATATGCAAATTTTTCAGGTATCAGAGAGGCAGCCGCTCCTTAGCAGCAAACCTTTCCATGTCCCAGTCAGCTGCAGCCAGTACTGGTGCGACCTCTGAAGTGGAGACAAAAGAACAGGAGGAGGACTACGACATTCCCGAGGAAGTGGAGACTGTCATTGGTAAGTTTCTGCCTCCAATTAATTTAAAATGTTTGTCATTACAATAATTCTGATTAAAAAAAAATAATAAAATGAAAAAATCTGATTTGCATGTTATTCTACAGAACATCTGCTGTTGGGACTGAAAGATAAGGAAACAATCGTGCGCTGGTCTGCAGCAAAGGGGTAACAAACCTTTCATATGACACTTGAAAAACCTGAGCTGTTTATAAAAAAGTATCCATGTTGCTACTTGTCTTTGGTATTTTGACATGTCAAAAGCAGCTCATGAGAAAGAATTGTTGTGTTACAGTAATCTATGTTGTTTAACCCCTCAGCATTGGGAGGGTGACTGGGAGGCTTCCCAAGGAGCTGGCAGATGAGGTGGTTGGATCAGTGCTGGACTGCTTCAGGTACATTCATGCTTGGGGCATTTCGACTCTCTCTGTTACTTACCCTGTCATGCATCATAGAGGGGCAATGTTCTGTGTTTTGATATGCTTTGCATGTGTTTTGATCCTGAAGTTTCCAGGAAACAGACAATGCTTGGCATGGAGGCTGCCTGGCACTTGCTGAACTGGGTAGAAGAGGACTGCTGCTGCCTTCCAGACTGACAGATGGTATGTGATTTGATCTCAATGCTTAATGTAAGATACACAGACTACTGTAAGCAAGTTAACTTTTATTATTTTATTAAGCATCTTTATACATGTGACATGACATTTACAGTTGTCTGTGTTACAAAATTGTTCAACTTTTAGAAAACTTGCAAAATTTGCTCATCACCTTTTCAAGTCATTTCTGAGATTAAAAAAAAGAACATTGTTTTACATGTAACATTTTACATTTCTAACCTTGTAGCAGTGCTGTTGGCTAAAACAGTCAAATCTTTCAGTGGTAAATCAATACAATAAGAAGTCCATTATCGATGAGGCTTTTAGACTTTAGATCAGAGATAGTCCTTATTATAGTCAGAGTTTAGTTGTTAGCAGCAACGAGGTCTCCTCCTCAGAACCCGTCCGGGTGCTTTTACTCTCTTTGGTTTATAGCATTTGTTTTCAGCCTTGCCACTGTGTGGTCTTTTCATGCCTGTTGCCTTGGCCCTGGTAGTTTGTTTGCTCTTCTCTTGAGAAACATGACTTTTAGCCTCTGTGGAATCTGTCGAGGGCTCGTCTATAGTACTGAAGTCACGTGACGACACTGCGGAGCTTGCAATGGCTAGCTGACAGAGTGCCAGAGCTGCAGTCTGCCTCTGGTCACAAGGCTCTTCATCCAGCTTTTCAATGGAGCTCTGCTGAAGATCTTCCAAAGTGCTTGTTGGAGAGCTGCACACAGGGCTGGTCTGAGAAGTTCTGAGGCTGAGGTTCAGGGGCGACTCATGCTCTTTTGATTTCACTGTGTCTGAGCAGCTCAGTCTGTGGTCAGACTGACTTTTCTCCTTGTCTTGGTTTCTTGTTGAGAGGTTGAGGGGAGCCACATCATCTGTGCTGTCTATTTCGTGATGCTCTGACAAAGTTTCAGGATGTGGATCAGAAACAGACATGAAGGAAAATCTGCTCTTCTCAGCTGATCTGAAACAGAAAGGCCAAAACCATAAAGTACACAACATAACAATACCATAATAGACAAAGAAACAAATTGTTAAATTACAAAATGCAAAATTTTGAATATTGCTTACCCTCTGTCTACGTGCTGAGCTGACATTTCTGCACACTCCCCTGGTCTTAAGTCATTTTTTATGGGTTGCACCGCTGTAGATGTGTTTCCTAGTTGTGGGCTGATCTGTGACTCACTGATGTTGGTGTACTGCAGCGCCTCTGTGTCTCTCTGAATGATGTGAGCTTGGCTGGGTCTGTCAGGGGATCCCAGAGCTGAACTGCCCTCTTTGGGACTCAGCCTTGTTGTCTTGTCTCCACTTTGCCCGTGGTGGCTCTCTGCTTGTGTAGAAGTGTGTGGGTGGTTGAGACTGGCACGTGAATGCATGTACAAGTCATAGTCTTTAGGGCCAAAAGTTGGGCCATACATATCCAAAGGAATATATCTGTGTCCTGTAATTGGCATAGGAAGCTCGTGGGGTCTATATAGGGTGTAAGACAGAGGGTGCCCTGGGTGAAGAGGATGGCAGTACCTGTATGGGAAAGAGGGAAATGGGGAAGTGTGAGCTGGAGTAACTGGTTGTTGTACCATAGGCCTCTGGGGATCCAGAAAATCTGCCTGGAAGGAAGGAGAGTTTGGCTCATTCACATGGTGATTTCCTGGAAGATAGTAAGGTGGATATATGGGTCGATCAGGCAGGAGATAAGGAGAATATTCGGGAACCAAGAGAGGGGCGAATGGTTTTAAGGGAATGGATGATGAAACCGTGCCCCATGGGAAGCGTGGGTGGTTGAAAGTGGGAGCAGGAGCTTGCAAATCCTCGGTCTGCTTCACAGATGTCTTGAAAGCTTCTGCTCCGTCACGGTTGGGTGTGACAGGGGAGAAGGCAGATGGGCGCGTCTGATCCTTGTCCTCGTTGCTTTCCGTGCTGTCTGTCTCTGAAACCGTATTTGGCTTTGTTGCACTCTGACTGTCCTTGATGACTGGACTGTCACACCCCACATCTACTTTTTCTGTGTCATCTCTGCTCCCAGCTTTGTTCTCTTCATCTCCCTGCTTCTCAGGAGTGTTGTTCTGAACTGCTGGTTGGGCATTTGTACAATCCCTAGTTTTAGAAGGGACTGCTTTTGCCATTGCCTTCATCTGTCTCGCTGTTTGCCCACTTTTCTGTGACACAAGGGAGATGGAGTTTTCACACAAGTTGTATTTCATATGGTTGAAAAGATGGGACTTTTCGTTGCAGGTGAATGGGCACTGGAAACACTGGTACTTGAAAGGCTTGCCTGGTGGTCGGGGAATATAGTGGGGTCTTTTTGGCTTGCGTTCTTGAACAGTTTCCATCTTGATTCTGAAAGAAGAGTGTAGCGTGCCACAGTTGGGGATTTAGTAATGGTTTAGATTTTACTGAAGTATCTCTATTCTAAAGTAAACATGCCAATAAATCAGCAAAAAAAACAAAACGCACCCCTCTTAGAAAAAAAAATCACAACTGCCAATGGACTAGGCAAAGTTGCTGATAGCCAGTATATCCATCCAAATGCCCAACCTTACTCTGTACCAGATTCCCAAGCTTGCTGTCATGTAATGAGCCTGCTAAAGTTGTTTGACTGGTTATTGTAAAAAGTGGTTGATTTTTCGCTGAGTGTTTCTTCAGGTGCTCAGCCAGAAAATCTCTAGCTGCACAAAACACCGAGCCCTCGGGCTAATGTATTTCTGCAGCTGTTACTTCACAGTGCTTTGGACACCAAACAGAAATATACCTAAATATGTAAAGTAGCCTACCATATGCAAAAATCTTGCCACACGTTTGCATGGATGCAGTCGTGTCCTAGTTTCGTTTTGGTTGATTGACAGCAGCCCGCAAACACCTCCACATGTTTCGCACTTTCACCTGGCAGTCTGTTTTACGATTGCTTCGTTCATCACGCCTCTAATGTTAGAGAGTCGCTAATCCACTAGACAGTTAGACTACACACTTTCTAGCACAAACCTCGAGGGCATGTAGAGACAAGCTCGCTCTCTCTCTCTTACCCTTACTAAACTCTGCGCTGTCGACGTGGGAACCACCAGCCACCTGCTTCCCATGACTACACCTGCGGGATGAATTTATCACTTGATGAGCTCACCAGCTCAGAAGACGCACGAGTATGGGAAGTACTTGTTTAATAGTTTTTCTTGTGATACAGCGGTCAGGCTAGCTGAACAATATCAGCAATTAGTAATGCTGCAAACGAGGATGGCATCTGTAACATGTCAGGCTTCTGAAACGAATCATCACCTAAAGATGTAAGTTCAGTGTTGCTGGGCGGACTTGGAGGAACCTGCTTGTCATGCGCTGTCGCAAGAAGTTGCCACTCGAGTTTCTGTCCAACTGTGGTAGCATGCAAAACCACTCCCTTCTTAAGAAGTAAAAGTCTTTCGAAAGTCTTCTTATAACAACTTTATTGTCATCATAATACAGCTTTAAAAAAAACAACAAACAAGCAGCTTTTTGTTTTGATTTTTCTTTCAAAATAAAGGATCTAAACTTATTTGTTTATGAAATAAATCTGGATGGAGTGAGATCAAGTAAGTTTTAGAAAAAAAATTTTTAAAGATGATATTCTTAAAAGAAGGCCGTCTGTCTGCTGTCTAAATAAGTATTTTAGACCTAATTAAAAGGTTGCCTGCAGAGGCCAGGCATTTACCTGTGGCTCAGTTACTGAAGCCTGAGCAGGGACTAATTAAGATCAAGCGGTAGCAGGTGCACAGTTATCCCTACCCTTAAATGCAGCCAATAAAAATGGTGAGCAACACCATTACAAATCACAGTCAGTCTTATCCATTGGCACAGAAACGCTTTGATGGAGTGCTGAAAATAAGTAAATTTACCTTCAGTGTTAATAAAAGAAAGACAAAAAAAAGAAAAAAACAAACCCTACCTTCTCTAGCCAAAGGGTCAGTGTCTTTTCCTCTTTATTCGGCCTGCAGTGGGCTGCTCCACGCTTCACGCCGCACTTCACGGCACTTTCTGGTCAGGACACCTGCTTTGGTGCGTGCTCAGAGTTCAGAGTGGGTGAACGTGTGTGTGTGAGCGTGAATGTGTTTGATATTTGTTGTGTGGTGAGTTTCTCTCTGAGGAGTTGTCTCACCTGTGGGTGGAGCTTCTATCTAAACAGCAAGGCCCTTAGGCAACATTGATGTACCTGGTATTAGTCAAGCCTCAAGCAATGATTTACATGTGGGGGGGGGGGGGG
>VVHJ01065046.1:0-13368 GCA_015107715.1 Tylochromis polylepis
GTCTTGAGCGCGATCAGTGCGAGTCTCCTCCCCCCTCTCTTTGGTGATTTTACCAGATCAGTTTCGACAGTAACAGAGTAACAGACACGTGTCATTTTAACTTCATTTAACTGTATTTTTCTGGCCTGCCAACCGATTCACCAGGCGGGAGAATCCCTTCTGAGCCTTCCACGAAAGGACTGACCTCCAGGGAATTGTCAGACAACAGGGGTGAGACGACGCAGCAAAGGAAAACCAGACAGTCCAGTTGGGAAGGAGGTTCCGCCCTGCTGCTGCAGTTCTCACTGCTGATATACACTCTGGTGATTTATCATCATATGTCATGAAAAATTGAATCAGACTTTACATGCTGCTGTTTGTTTAACCCAGTTGTTTAGTTGCTCATCTTGCAAATTAAGCATTAATGTCTCTTTTTACTTCACTACAATGGAAGAAAATTGAACATTTTCTCTTGAATTTTCAAATTAAAAGCATTGCAGCAGGGCTAAGTAAAGGTAAAAGGTGCATACTACAAAACGCTTGATTCTCAGCCCAGGACCTCTGCTACCATGATGTCATAACAGAGACATGGCAGTCGAAGAATTGAAATCTAATCTTAATCTATTTTGGCCGAGTCAGCAGACTTTTTAAAGAGCTTTTTTTTTTCTTTTCCAAAATTTAGATGATGCTCTTTTTTTCTGCCCTGTCAAATAAAGACATCTTAACAATCAAACGTTTAGTTTTCTTTAGGTTTTTAATGTCAAAAACCCAAACAAAACAAAGGAAATGTGGAGCGTTTGCAGACAGTAGTTTAGAAAAAGGAGGGTCAGTGCTGTGAAAATGGACGCAACGGTAACTTAACTCCCGCCTCATGCCAGGTGGGAGAGGTATTACCTGTAACTTCAACCATTATTTGAAAACTGTGGTCTAAAGGAGAATGTACACATCTGCTTTGTAACCCAAAGACTGGAGAAATCAGTAGTACTTTTTATTTCCGACACGATGGCTGGGTCTCTCTTTCCCGCCGCCTTCCCTTTCCATCACGTCAGGCAGATGTGAGCGACATGAAAGCCCTGAGAAGGTTACTGAACCGTTGAGGCAGGGCAAATGTTTTTGGGCACGTGTCCATCTCAGTGCGTCTCCTATTATCCGGTTCATTCCGAGTTCACCCCGGTGTTCAAACACGGCACGTTTGCGTCGCTCCCGACTGGAGTGGAAATGTTTCAGATGTGTGCTCCGCTGCACCTGGAGAAGAACCGGAAACAACGAGTCTCACTCAAAGAGTCCCGACTTTGGCTGCTAAAATTAGCGCTCGAGGGTGTGCGCTGCACGCCACAGGATGGACACGGTGGAGCGTGACGTCTTGGCTGTCAGGAAGAGCGTTTGTTTGAGGAGACTGTGCCACTTCCTTTACGAGCAGACTGAGATCGCGTCCCCGCCGTCACGTGAATGTGCATTTAATGCTGAATCTGAAGTTGTTTCATTCTTTTACATATATAAGTCCATTTAATTTTCAATTTGGTGTCCAAAAGCGTTCAAATACTTACAAAACAACAACAACACACTTTCCCGTCGCTCTGTCCGTCTCATGGAAACCCAACACAAAAAGCGCTCTCTGTGGAGATGTTGGAAACCTTTAAATGTTCCTTGTTCCCATCTTGTTTGAATGAGTGATTGTTTTGACACAAAATTACATCACACACACACACACGCACACACAGAGCATGTGCATTCAATCGTGTCCAAAGCGTCCAAACTCCAGTGAGCAAAAATCCTGCTGCAACTCTTCTTTTTTCGATTTTATCAACAATAAAAGATCAATATATTCAAACGTGTGCGATAGATTCATATATAATATATATTTTTAAAAAAGTACAAATTAAAAACTGCAAAACCCAAAATGAAAATATTGGAGCGCAACAGGGTGTGGAATAAAAATAAAACATCTGGAGTCCTACACAGACGTTTCCGACTGTAGCCGCAGGACAAACTTGTGTGATTTGGGATCGATATACTCTTCGGACATCTGGATGTAGGGGATCTTCTTGGACGTCACCACCAGGCTGAAGTCCACACATCTGAGCAGGAAGATGGTGCTGTCTTTCAGGCCGCTGGTGACTGACGCCTCGCTGATCAGCGTCCACTGACGGGCTCGCCAGAAGTCCCGGCTATACTGAACGGTTGGACCTGGGGTCAGGTAGCTCTCAAGGAACGCCTGGAAAAGAAGGGAGTATGAAACCATTATATTATATTATATTATAAAAATGCATTTAAATATGAGTTATTATTAATCTCTGGCTCTCTTCCACAGCATGTCTTTGTCCTGTCTTCATCCGCTCACCCCCAACGGGTTGCAACAGATGGCCGCCCCTCCCTTTTCCTTCCCACTTTTGCCAAAATGTTTGGTCATAGGGGGTCATATGATTGTTGGGGTT
The DNA here is from genome assembly GCA_015107715.1 of Tylochromis polylepis. Lineage (NCBI taxonomy): Eukaryota > Metazoa > Chordata > Actinopteri > Cichliformes > Cichlidae > Tylochromis > Tylochromis polylepis. The sequence goes on from VVHJ01065046.1 coordinate 2,415, forward strand.
ATACTCTGTTTTCTTTTTCTTATTGTAGGGTCTTTACCTTAGAATATAAAGCACCTTGAGGCAACAGTTGTTGCGGTTTGGCGCTATATAAATATAATTCACTTAAATCACCCCCAAAGAAAGGCTGAAAGTGACAGGACTGACCTTGGGCGTCATGTTGTTGGTGATGCAGAAGGCCAAGTGTTGCTGGATGCTCTCCATGCTGTGGCAGTGCTGTTGCTTGGTGGTCCTCAGGTACTTCTGCAGGGCCCGAGCCATGGATGGGAAGATGGCTTGTGCTGCTTCTCGAGGGTCCATAATGTCCCCTGGTGCCTTTTTCTGCTCTTCCTCCTGCATGCGCTTGATGTGTGTAAACGCTTCCTCTACTGCCACCACCAGCCTGGGAGGGGAAACGGCAAACAACAGCAGTTTCAATAACAGCAGGTTTTTGTGTTTTACTTCTCTAAGCATGCTTGAAACGCATTTTGATCTAACCGACTCACCGCGCTCTGCGTTTGCGGACGCGCCTCTCGTGCTCGGCCTCTTCGTAGTACAGCTCGTTGTGGCTGGTGTCTCTGCGGCGGGCGGCAGCTGCGATCATCGCTCTGGACTGAGAGTGGGCGATTCCCGCTGCTGCGTTGTTCCCAGGACCTGCCGTGGCAAAATCAGATAAGATGGGAAGGGTTAAATGCATGTATGAGAGTCTTAACAGGTGGGAGCACCCATCACAGGCTCAGAGGCGACAGTGAAGGAAGAAAGGAATCTTTGGTGATGACACAGAGTGCAATGTGAGGGAACAAGCTGCTGTTAGAGTGAAGGGGGAAGATTATCAGTGCACATAAACCTCAGTCCATTTCCTTTTATCACCTGCAACTCTTAAAACCCCAGAAGCTGACAAGAAGAGACGCACAAAGTGAGAATTTTTTTATTGTTCAGAGCGATGTCATCAGTCGAAAATGCAAAACACATTCCTTCCCCCACGTATGGGCGATTGATATGCAAACACTGCCATTACTCTGCCTCTGCCTTCAGGAGGCACGGGGCGTGCAATTAAATGAGGGTCTCGGGCAACTTCAAAAGTTTACATTTTTAGAATTAGAAATCGGAGGCTGCTGATGAACCCCGCCTGATGTTAATGCAGGTTAAAAGATGACAGCGCTGGTGAATTATTAATGCGGGGCAGGGATCGAGCATGAACAGAATAATTCATGGACAGAGAGGAGGGAGATTACCCCACCCCCCGACTCTGCTGCTGGTATCACTGCACTAACATGAGGTTTACGGGTGGGAAACATTACAGTAAATGTCAGGGGAAGGAAGGCACACTTAGAATTCGCCATGTGGCACTTTTTGTACAGAAGATTTAAAATAACTATACGAGACACAGTTACAATAGAATCACGTGTGAGACAGAAGTCAAGTGGAAGTAAAAGTAGTCTAGAGGGTCTTCATTATTATCTGTATCTCTCAAACGTGAACAGTCACTGGTGTGAAGACTCACCAACAACATAATCTCGAATATGATGGTTTCTCGGGGGCACTGATGGTGTAAAAAACAAAAATAAATAAAAACTGAGCTGCGCAATGGGGTTACTATTTTAAGAGAAGGAATTTGTGAGATTAAAGCCACAAATGTACAAAAAAAACCCCAAAACCTTGAAAATTCTCTGACACTATGAAGTCATAAGGCCACACCGCACATTCGTACATCCTGTTGACTTCTAAATAAACATTAAAAAACACAGCAGAAAGCAGGAGCAGTCTGAAGCTACACACTGGATAAAAGATGTAGTTTCCATGTGTGAAAAATAAAGCCCACACTCTCATCACATTCACTTTCAAAACACCAAGATGCTGCTCAGCTCAGTGCTTCAACGCAGCCCTTCACTAACTAATGGGTGACGATCTTTAATGTACAGTCTACATGTATGTTATATGCTAACAGCCCTGACCAATGACTGTAGAAAACATGGCCGACTTGGTTGCACTTCCTCCCATTGTACAAAACTGAAGCCAAAATTTCCGGCTTGTGGGAGCTGCCATGTTGCACTTTTGGAGCCAGAGTCTGCGCAGTAGTGACTCAAGGTGGAGCGACTGCGTCACGCTCCCGCCCACACACCCGCTGGACATGACCACGAACACACCCCCCTACACTTTTTTTACGTAGCACGGATGCTCCCGGCTGATCGGTTTAACGCGACTGAAGACTCGTTCAATTAAGGTAAATACAACCACGTCACTATTATGAAAAAGGCACACAGCTTGACAAACAGTCGGTCGTGGTTTTGTAACGTAAACGCTGGAGCTCCTCTCAGCATCCCCGCTCTATCTGCCATTCCTGAACAGAGATACACAAGTTTCTCCGTGCCTGCAGCTGCCAGTCAAAGCTGTTATGATGACGTTGCACCCCAATTTAAAAGCATTATGGTAGTAATTAGATTCAAACTTATGGGAAAGGAGACCCCTTGGACATAAATCAGCGTGATGAGAACTACTGATAATGAAAAAAAGAATCTTTGGAAAAACTTTAGAGAGAATTAGGAGAATTTTTTTTTATTTTAGTCTGATCCCCAGTCCCATCCGCTAACATGGAGGAGGCGGGGTTTATGGTCTATACAGACACCAGCCAGACACCAGGGGGCGATAAAGATGTAGCTGTCGCATCGTCCAATGTTTTCTACAGTCATTGGTCTGGATAGCATTATTAGTTCAGTGCTAGCAATGCTGTCTGCGATCCTGACCTCAGAGAAACACACAACAACACACAACAACATAAGCTACATTAATGAAATAATAGTAACAGATGCATGTATCACAAAATGTTAAAAATCAAATTCATGTTGTATCATGAATCTCGTGTCTGTTGATTCCCACCTGTACTATACACACAGTGTCATTGTGTGTACAGTACAGGTGGCTGCTTAGGTACCTGTGGACAAATGAAATGCTGTGTGGACTTTTCAAGTTACAATGTTACTTATCTTGTTAACAACCATGCTTAAAAAGATCTTTTCTTTAAAGTGTGAACAATGTAAGACCGCATGTAGATACAGCAGAACTGTCTTGGAAACGAGCAGCTTGCCAACTGTTAAGAATTAGAGATAATATCCGGTGCTGGCACAGGAAGCGTTGCACGTACAGAAATGAGAATATTCCACAGATTCAGGAATGTGTCATGCAATCAGACAAGAAAGTGGAAGTGATGAAAACTGGCTTTGAAAAGGAGGCCGATCATCCAAAACGCAGATCTGAAGAGCTAGATTTTTTTTTTTTTTTGGAAACGTTGTGAAAAATCTCTGTGATGACTTTTCATGTTGTCTGAAAGAGTGACACCATTACTCACGACTGTAACAGGAAATACCTGTACCAGGACTGACTGTATTTCACTCTACTTCTTTGATCTGGTAGTTCAGTCGCAGAACCTAGAGCTGACTAAACAACACAGTTAAAATAGCTCGTTCCAGGAATCACAAAGATCACCTGAAGCCATTTGGATGCAGTCTAATCGAGTATTATGGCTGTTTTGCGCTCAGGGCTTCACGGGTTTTTCATTAAGAAAAGATTATTGTCTGTCCCTGAGTCAGAATTATTTATTACAGTAGCGGTGTGGCCACAGAAAGGAAGAAGTGGGAAGTAAAAGCTCAAGACAAGAGAGCGATGAGAGCGACGGAGGGGTCCCCGAGCAGCTGCTGCAGGAGGAAAATGAAGGAGGATGAGGCTCGAGAGAGAAATGAGAATACTGGTGTTGTAATAGCTATTGATTTATCAGCCATCTCCGTCAACACCTCCCACTACCGTCTGAGAGGAGGAGGAAGAAAGGAGGGAAATAAATGGCAGGGGGAAAAAAAAACACAAACCGAGAGGTGGGAGTCGAGTTAGTGCGTTGAAGTGAAGCTTGAAGTGAAGCTTGAATACACTTAAGGGACTGCAATAATTTAATCAAGGGTTTGTGTTACATTCTGCCAGCTGTTGTAAGGACAACGCTGAACTTTTTCATCAACCTGTGGCATGCAAAGAGAGAACAGGAGTGGGTGGAAGTGGGGTGGGGGACTTCAAGTACACTGAAAGAATAGTTTTGTTAAAGCGAGCACCAGCAGGCTGTGAGGGTACTTTTGCTGGTAGCAGCGCTGCATTTACTTACTGTCCAACAGGTAGGCTTTCATTCTAGCTTTAAAGACGTCTTAACAGGTTAGCGTCAGTGTGAGCAAAAACACAGAGAAGAGAAAGTCGACAGTTTAAAACACTCCACCTGCTCCGGACGGTGCGCTGAGGGCGATACAGATAACCACACTTATATTTTTTTGCACGTTGTAACACATCAGCTACAAATCACCTGTGCTCTATACTACGCTGGTCAATTTTCTAATTACGCCAAGACTGCAGATCAATTTTCTTCCTTCCAGGCAGTTCTGTGTTTTAGCACATTCCAGCACAGTTAAGGGGACTCGACCTGCAGAGACTTGAAATGTCATTTGGAGCAACTCAGAAAAGCCAAATGACTGCTACATGAAAACGCAGTTCCTAACAGTTTAAAGAAGCTAAATCGAAAACAATGTGTCCTCTGTGTAATGGTGTTAAAGATGTATTATTGTGCCAGTTAAGTGGTCACATTACACTGAAATGAGGGCAAAATATTGGCAGATATTAGTTTACTAAACTCACAGGATTTGGAAAATGGTTACCTCCTATGTCTCCTATTATAATAAATATAACTGGAGACAGCCATATTTAGTTAATGGCTTTAAACAGACCAGAACCATTTACAAGAAATAAGCCTAATGAAGTGGAACAATGTTCCCAAATGTTGAACATTTGCTGGGTTTCTCAGTCTGACTCTTGCTGCGCTGTTATTAAACAAAACAAGCCATGTCTCATTATGCAGTGTGGGAAATTGTGACGAGACGATCAACATGACCCTGGAAGACTGGATCACAGTTGTGGCTGATTCTTTTTAAGAAAAAAAAATGAGATAAACTTGCTGTTAAAGTTTTCAAATTAGAAGATTTGGAGACCTCTTCAGCCATAAATGTTACGTTTAAATGTCGGACCCCAAAAAAGGCAACGTGTGAATATGAATCCTTGGAGTGTAAAGGCATTATGCATTCAATTCAAATATCAGGTAGAAGTTAAAAAGGTGTCAATGGTCAAACTACAAATCTGTGAATATGAAATGATTAATCCACATCATTTAAACTAACAAGAACTGAGAAAGAGTTTTGGTCTCTGATCACTCATTTACAAAGTGCCACCGATTCTTAAACGTGAGAATCTTAATCAAATCTGTAGATTTGACGTTTCGGTCAATCTGAAAACATTCCCTTGCTCTCTAGTGACTTATTCAGTATCTGTGAGCATTTTAAAGACCGAACAAGAATCAGTTTGTTGAACAGATAGTTGTAATAAAGTAAAACACACAGTTTGCCCAAAGAGATTAGTGTAAGGAAGGAAAAGCAGACCTCTGAGACTCCACCACCCCACAGCACAAAGAACAACCAAAATCCCTGACAGACAAGACACGAAGCATCCCACTCACCCTCAGCAGGGGCTGCTGGGAACTCACCATCCACGTTGTACACCTTGAGGCCAGCCAGATGCTTGGCAGCCCGGGACTTGGAGGCGGAGAGCAGCGCTGGGTTATGAACTGGAAAGTCACAGTAGTAGTGCTCTATGATGGCCAGAGCTGCCCGCTGAATACTGGAGAGGAAGAAATGGGAAAATCAAAGGGAAGTTTAAGCCACAGGAAATGTTTGAGTTTGGAATTCAGGTAGCTTTGTGCCAGTGTGAGAGCTTCAGCTCTGAGATCGGAGAGCAGAACGTGAGGAACATTAGCCACGGGACGTTTTTCACTTGTAATACCAAAGACTAGAACACACCCGCAGTAATTCTGCAAGCCTTCCTGCTGAATACAAACACACAGCGAAAAGGTAGAAGGCAAAAGCAGAAGGAAGCACTAGCCAACAGACATTTCTGGCTTTCTTTGAAGACTTTCTATGAGTGAAGAAAAACCCTTCTAGTATTTCTGCAGAATAGCAAGTACCATCAACATAATACAGGGAGAGAGAGCGAGGGGAAGGAAGTGATATGGAACAAAGGTGGAACAGTGCAGCAACTGAATTGAAAAGATCTAACAGTAATACTTAATGACTAAGTGGAAATGATCCTTAAAGACACCAAAAACCCTTAGAGAACAGAATATCAGCACACCTCTGTGGAGTGTAGAGTTAGACCTGCTGTGCTTGTTTGAAACACACTTGCTAAAAAAAAAACAAAACATGACGAGTTTTAAGTGAAGATAAAAAAAACACAGAAAACTGAATCGGTGACAAAAACATTTACAGATCTTCATCAATGGATGAACCACAAGCCTCTGGAACTACATTAATGCATTAGAGCTGAAGACTGCAACAGAAAAATCGGATTTCTGCTTCTCCTTGATGTCTCATTAATGCAATTTATTTTCACTGCTCGTCCCGGTAAATGCAAGATTTGAAAAGGCGGGGTGATTTACGGCCTGAAGGAAAAGACAAATCATGAGGTGGAAAAAAAGGAGAGGAAAGACGCAGACACACGCAGAAATTGAGCTAGAAGAGACTTGGAGTGCTTTTCACATTTATACTTTTATATAATTGTTCGTGTCTTCTTTATGTAGGATGTGCATGGATCAGATAAGATAAGATCAACCTTTATTAGTCCCACATGTGGGAAATTTTTTTGCTGGAGATATGAGATATGAGGACAAAGGTCTCAAGAGCCAATTTCCGTTTGGTGGAAAACATGCAGGTGATAACTGCATGTTCACAAACATCACACTGTGAGCTGCAGGGTGAAGGTTGCCTTACAGGTGTTTAAGAGCCAACCAAGAAAAGAGAAAGAAAGATGACAGAAGGAGTCACGAGCATGAAAGAGAAGCCAGTCAGAGACTGACGTGAGCTCAAAGTGTCAGCTATATAACCCAGACCCTGATACTTTATACCATGGATCACTAAGCGTGCCAGGTCTTGCCTTTTGTAACTCAACACTATAAAATCAGCTGTACACAGGTGAAGTATTTTCACACGTTAGAGGTCATAAATCACTGGCTTGATAATAATATAGTTCCTCTGTGCTTCCCCTTTCAAATAAAAAGGTAAATCATGCCAAAATGACACGCTCACTCAAGCAGCGACACTACGGCCTTGCTTGCATTACTTTGCGGCGGTCATGCTAATATTAACCGACTATAAACGCTGCACGCTGTTGTTGAGTACCACGCTAGTTCACTGAATTCAGAACTCTCGGTTCGAAAACATAACCGCAGATTGGAAAAGGTTTGACACTATAGCTGCCCACCAATAATTTTACAGTTAGCATGTTCTCCCTGTGCCTGCAGGGCTTTTCTCCTTACAGTCCAAAGACATGCTCACTAGGTTAACGGGTGAAGCACGGGTGGTGTAGGTATCAACCTGAGTGTGAATGATTGTGAATGTAACCCTGTCATAGATGCTAATTAGTTTAAATGTTACGTATGATAACGTTTAAGCATTAACTCACAGTTGGTCTACACAGGGATTTAACAACTGTACCAACTCTGCAGCAACACCATGAGCTCAGTTTCACACCCTGCATTTGGCTGAAAGGAGAGCAGCAGATGCTGACTGCTGTTAACTAACCCATAACAAGACTTTACAGCTTAACACTGGACTCTTTTCATTCCGTGTGCGGATGTACCCGGAGATGTGTGAGCCGTCCTGTGTCCTGTGTCATTCTTCAGTCCGCATGGACAGCTAACTTAATAAACCCAAACAACAACACGTGCTAGTCTGCAGCATGCGCTTCCTATTATCCCAAAGGAGGACGGCAGCATGAATACAGACTCGTGGATGAAAGCTCTTACATACTTTTTCTGACCTTTAACATTCCTGCTTCTAAAGAAAACCCTACATTAAATAATGAGTCATGTGACCTATTACAGAGAGCTGGAAATCACCCAGGCAGCATTAAAAAGTCATTCATTGTTACCACTCTGCAATCTGATGACAGTCACATGTACGAGAGCTGACAGTAACATCACGAGAGGCTAGCAGAGTTATAAGAAATGTTTTTCAATGACAGAGGATGTCTCTTCATGTCGAGCCATAGGATTTGTTACTCACTGGAGAGAAGTGAAACAGTGATTAAGTTCACAATTCCAAACACACCATGTCCTCCAACACGATGAAGCTACAGATCTTGAGACAGTGTTTTTTCTGGACTTTTTTATTTGGACTGCTTTCATCACTACTAATCTCATTGAGACTTTGAAAAACAAAACAAGTTTATGTGAGCTAAGATGATAGCTAAAGGTTGTACAACATGCCCCAAAAAGGAGGATCTTTAAAATAAACAAGCATGGTTTTGCCAATTTCCTAATCAAACAAGCTTAAAATTCTCTAAATTTACCGTAGGATTCATGCAGTTTCAGTCTGATGACTTCTTTGCCCGGCGGCACAGTGTTGCAGTGATCGGCACTGTCGAATCACAGCAGGGCAGTTAGGGAATGAGACGGATGGACTTATTTGCCAGATCACCGAGAAATAACGGCGTCAATATTGACTCTGTGATCGTTCTCAGAGATTAGCACCCTGTTGTATCCACTTCAATAACTTGGAAGTGAGACAGCACTGTGTCTACGTTTGTTCTTGATTTCGGTTTGCATGTTTCTGACCCCAAGAAGCAGAGAGTTACCTAAAAGCCCTCAAGACCAGAAACACAACAAATTAACACAAAGTTCTGTATCTAGTTATACAATCAGGTGTTTGGGTCACACGCCATTTACTGATATTTCGAAAAGAAAGTGCACATACACATTTAGAGAAACCCAGAAGATTTTAGCAGATAATCGCTAACAGGATCTTCAGCTGCAGAAAAACAAATAAATCACAGGGTGTTGATTATTTTAGCCAGAGTGGAGTCGGTGCTCGTTTTCGCCAAAGCGGCAGCAGGGAGTGCGATAACACCCAGACAGCCCTGTCTTGCATTAAGCATTCAGAGCCACCTAGGCAGCGCCACAGTTTAGCTGTAACTTACGTAAATACTGAGTCAGTCCCTGCCTCTTCCCAAGTTCAATCAATTATTAAGCTGAGCAAACATCACACAAAGCAACTCAACCCGAGGAGCTCGACTGGCCCCACAGAGCAAGGAGAACGCAAACTCAGAGAAGGAAATAAAGACTCTTTTCGTACAACTTTGCAGTTCAATCATAAACCAGAACCTCTGAGAGCCAGGTGATTGATCACTGTTCTGATGCACAGGAATGCCCGGTTAGGGAATGTAAAGTGGGAAGTCCCCCCCCCCCAACTGTGAATGCGCTTAAACCACACCTCTCTTAACAATTCTGTAAAGAATGCACTCTGTATTCGACTTGTCCAGTCAAACAACGAAGCAAAAAGAAAAAAAAAAGCTCCTCTGGCCCTCAGATTGGCATCAAAGGCAGACAGAAACAAGCCATCAGGGCCCCAGGGCCCAGGATAGGGTCCTCATTATGATAAGGCTGAGGATGGATGCCAGAAAAGCAGGAATGTGAGCAGCACCAGCCACCGCCTGTTAATAGAGAACATACATGAGAGGTTGGCTGGGAAAACATAGCACCCACTTGTGTGTCTGGGCTTCTCTGTATGATACGCTGTTCGTGTTTGAGGCAATGTGTACACAAATCTGTCATTTGCATGTATATGGTGCAATTATCCATGCACACAGACAGGCGTGCCTCCGTTTGTGTGTGCCTGTGCGTGTCGGGCTGACCAGATGCCGCGCTGCAGTCTGTAGGGAGCACTAATTAGCTGTGTGTTTACAGTCACAGACGGACAACAGAGCGAGGCTGGGCCTGCTGCCGGCCGTGCAGGGATGAATGGCACAGCTTACAAAGGACGGCACCCCAAGGCAACCAGCGAACACACCACTCACACCAATAAACACTTGAACTTGTCTGACCCGTTCCTACCGATGCTTATCAATTTGATTTCTTTTTCCCCCGACATTTTTTTTTAAGTAATCAATGTGCTAAAAAGTCAGAAAAAAAGCCAGAAATTTTCAAACAAACATAGTTTAAGTCACAAAAAACCCCACAAAAATTTCAACAATTTTACAAGTTTCCATCCTTTTTTTCCCCAGAAAACAGCGTTTTGTGCTGGGACCAATTCTATTTACATTATACATGCTTTCCTTAGGTAGTATCACTTGAAGGCATAGCATACATTTTCATTGCTATGCAGATGATACCCAGATTTATCTATCACTGAAGATGATAACAAACAACAATTAGTTAAAACTGCAGGAATACCTTAAAGGCATAAAGACCTGGACGACCTCTAACTTCCTTTTCTCAATTCAGTTAAAACACGAGGTTAATGTACACGGCCCTAAAAATCTAAGAAACATAGGGTCAAGGAACATACACTACCAGTCAAAAGTTTGGACACACCGTCTCATTTAATGGTTTTCTTTATTTTTAATACTTTCTACTTTGTAGATACAAACTGAAGACATCAAATATATGAAAGCAAGATATATGAAATTATGTAGCAATGGAAAATTGATATTATATTTTGGATTCCTGAAAGTAGGCACCCTTTGCTTTGTTGACAGCACTTCAAACCCTCGGCCTTCTCTCAGTGAGCTTCATGATGTAGTCACCTGAAATGGTTTCACCTCACAGGTGTGCCTGTCAGGGTTCATTTGTGGAATTTCTTGCCTTCTTAATGGGGTTGGGACCATCAGTTGTGTTGTGCAGAAGTCAGGGCTGTCAGCTGTGTACCAACCTATCTGACAACTGTTAGAATTCATATTAGTGCAAGAACCAATCAGCTAAGTAAAGAGAAATGACAGTCCAACATTACTTTAAGAACTGAAGGTCAGTCCAGAAAACTGCTAAAACTTTGAATATGTCCCCAAGTGCAGTCACAAAAACCATCAAGCGCTACGACAAAACTGGCTCACATGAGGACCGCCCCAGGAAAGG